>BROJ01000372.1:0-15138 GCA_026008555.1 Fistulifera pelliculosa
CGCACACACGTAAACAAATCACTTTTCAGATAATCATGAATCTCGAAGACGTAATGCTAGGACGAACCATGCAGACTGGATCTCTGCCACAGAACAATGACAAGGCTCTCTTTCTGTCCAAGGACGCCGGAGCCCAAGCGACTTTTGACACCACAGCATGTGCTCTCAGGAGGCTTCCATCTCTACACTCTTTCGAACATGCACTGAGTTCCATCTCTGGTACATTGCTCAGCGTTGCCTTCTTCCAAACAAATTGTCGAATACCAGTGGAGCAAAGCCGGAGTGAAGCCTTCGCCCTCTCAAAAGACTAGCCCATCCAGAAAACAAAAACATTATAAAATTCGCCTGCTAGAGAGAAGTCCGAAGCACGGAAACTAGATCATATACATACTCTGATACAATTAACTGCTTGATATTATCTTCTGTGTTTGCTACAAGACATTGAATCAATAAAGCATCATCGTTAGCCTGTTGTAACGAACTCTAGGAGTAGTTTCACATCGGCTTGATGCCCAAGCAAACACAGGCCAACAAGTACCTTGTTAAGTCAACGTTTGAATCTCCCGCCCTTACGTGTGATATCGAAACTTGAGCAAGAAAGGGGCTCCAAAGAACACGAGGCTGCTAAGTTACTAGTATCACTCCACGCCGCTCAAATAGCTTCCTATCTTTCTTTCTTTCTTGATTGTTGTGAGTCAAGATAGCCATCTCTCGACAAGAATCTCGTTTGTTCTAGGCTAGGTCTAGCTAGCCTAGCCAGCTCGCTTTTTTTTCTTTCGTTCGGTGTTTTTTTGTGGAAATTGTGATTGGTTTACGATTAGGGGTAAAGCTACCTCAATGGCCTCGCTTGCGTGTTGCAGTTGCAAGAGTAACCAGGACAAGGACAAGCCCCAGTTGTGTAGATCACGAGGAACAGTGGAGAACAACGCGGTAATTTCATTCCCAGCTTTGTCCGTCATCAAAACACCTCTTTACAATTGGACAGATACTAATCAAATATATGGAGATCACAGCGGTATCCATTTCACGCGGCAAATGTAGAACTACCGGAAGTTTGCTATAAAGGCGAATAAACGTGTCAAACCATAATTGTCATCTGGCATTATCCAGTACCGCTCTTGATTTTTATAAATTGAACATTACTGGCTATCAGGCTCGTGACTTTACCGTGATTACTGGGGTTTGGGAACATGTTTCTGACGTGCAATGTGCAATTTCGATGGCTGGCGGACTCGGCAGATCCGATTTGACACACTTTTCAGATTCGTGGTGCTCGGCAACTTTGCAGCCTTCATTTTCCCCAAAACGAGAAGCGAAGCTTCATAATATTGCCATCATGCATCAAACAAACTCCATCGGATCAACTCCTATGTATTCTCGAAGCGTAGACGGTGTAAGACACATCGTTCTTAGCTCACCGCGACAATCACCATGCATCGGCACCTCACCGCCATCCAAAAGCGCCCCGCACTGATTGATCCGGATCTCCGTTCTCGACAAAGAGAAAGATTTACATTGTGCAATATGCCAAAATGATCAAAAACGGCAGTGACATTAGAACGCCGAATGCGGTCAGTCCTCAGGTCACTGCTGTATCAAAGAAATCGTTTTCACCGGCCCCTCTCAAACCACTCTCTGCACCGCCGCGTCTCGTTCGCTCCAAACCCGTACCAGCCTTTGTTTCGATTCGTCAACCAAAGACAAAAAAATCGCAAATTTCCGAGGACTGGTGGCTTTACGAGCAGCTCACTGCATAGAGCCAGAAATGTTTCAGCAAATGAAGTAAGGGACACGGCTGAAAAATGAATTGATATCATAGAAGCTAAGAGAGTCGCAACTCTCTTGTAAAATAATAAAATTCGTGCAATCGTATATAAAAACTATATCAGTCTTGTTGCGTCGTTTGTTATGATGTCATCTCTCTAGTTTCTACAGTTGACCATCGAATGATAGGAATTATACAGAAAGTATTACTTTCTCCTTGTTTCGACTCAGCATACCCGTATAGCCTCAAATAGAAAAAAATGATATGCACCCTGATACCGAAATTGCTCGCTTCAACGTAAGATTCGCCTTTATCAGGAGTGCCATGCGGCGGATCTCCCGTCGCTTCACTCGAATTCACCGCTTTCGCATGACAAAGTAACGAAATAAACTCTTGTGATTGTTGCTTGTATGCAAAGTGCAAAATACCTGTTACTAGATAACTCTAAACAAAGATCGCAAACTAAGAGATTCAAACAGTCGCCGTAGAATGAACATCTCGTGCGGACCTCTTGTGGTGTGCAAGGCAACTCGTAACCTTGATAGAGCTCCACCTAAAACAGGCAACCACCTTTTCAGACACGAACCATGACTGCAGTCTTGCAATCGACCGTCGTGGGTCGTGGTCACTTTTCTATGGCAAATTTGTTGCGAGGATGAGCCAGCAACCAAGGAGGTATAATATAGAGGAGGTGTACCGCACGTAGAAAGTCCTGTAGACCCACCGGGAAACCTTCTGCAACCTGAAGTTTTCGTTCTGGTAGCACTTCTACACAACCTACGCCCCGTGTTATTTTCTCGTATATCCATTTATTGCCCGATCGGAATTCAAAACGACATCGGCAACAAACGAAAAAACCGCGTTGACGACACTCATTTGAAAGAATATTTATTGTTATTTTGCTATCGCTTTCTTTTCTTTGATGCTGCTTTTTCCCCGTATTATGTCGTAGGTCCTCTCTGAGGATGATTGGGATTCTCCCGCCGTTCCTCTCCCGCTGTTTTCGGATTTAAAACAGCGCAAGAAGGACCCCATTCGGGCGTTGAAGGTTTTCGCACCAACCGCCGAAAACAAAACTCCGTGTCTTGATGCTGGCTTGCTGGTCCTGAGTAAGTTCAAGAAACGTAGGCAGAAGGCTATCCTCTACACTCTTGCTAATCTTTTCTCTTGTTTCTTTCACGTACTCATTTCCACTTGCCTTCAACGCGTCGACGTCCAAAGGTTCTGTGATCCCCACCAGAACTTGGTGAGCGAGAGGTGCAATGCGCGGAGATACCAAAGTCAGTCCTCCTTCGTTGTAGAGACGATCAATGAGGGGTAGTAATTCTCCAAATATTCCTTGTCTTCGACGATATCCAGTTCGCGTGCCGATAAGTTGTTGAGTAGTTCCAGAACGAAATCGACCTCCTCTTCGTCAAATGTCTTACGCCATTTTGCCTTTTTCATTCTAGTCTTCACAGAAAACAGAGCCCAGCCAAAATATCTGTTGACATCTGCTTTTGAGCTTCTTGCCAAGCAGTTGTCATCACAACAGAAGATTCTTTCCGATTCTCCAGTTGTCTTGCCTTTAGGATAGCGTCCACCTGACCCAAAACCATCTTCGCGAGCAACAAATACAGTATAGAGTTCGCCGTCCGATCTTCTGCAATTCCAGTACATGTAATTGCATGTCTGTTGTTACAGAGATCGTCATAAACATGGCCGTGAAAGACTCGCTTGTAACTGTTTCCTGGGGCAGCCAATGCTTTCTCGACACAGGTCCATGACATCGCGACCAGCCGCTGACATTCCTCGTCGAACTGGGCCTCATCAATACTGCCAGAAACAATACTCTTGTAAAACTCTTCGGAGCAAAGCATTGATGGTGTCTTGAACTCCAATCTTTGTCTCCACAGGTGCGCAAATGTACATCTTGGAGAGCAAAGGAAGCTTGACTTCTTCTTCCTTCTTGTACGACTGAAGCAGTTCAGGTCCCAATAATCTCGGCAAGGACCCTGCGAGTTTTTCGACGACATTACAATCTTCCGATAAGCGGAGACTACCGTCTTCCTTTGCAAGAAAATCCATTTTCACTTTGGTAATCGTAACGGTAAACTTCCTTTGCCTAATGTACTTATACGCAGCAATTGGAAAATGATGTCGGGCAACGACAAATTGTTTTTTCTCCCTCCCACTCCCAACCATTTGTTCCTTGATGCCGGGGACGTGACGGCACATTGCGGCGAGAAGGATCATTCTCTCAAAGGTACTTTTCTCGTTAAAAGTTCTTACACGCCAACGATAGCCACTTCCTTTCCAGACATGATTGTCCGGGAAGTTGGCTTGTATTTCTTGAGTAAACGAAAACATTCGTCCCATGAACAGGAGCATTGATTGCTCGCCGACGGTGCACTATCTGCCATTTTCCGCAAGAGGAATAAAAACGGGAGAAGATTATTTGCGAATAACACAGAGGAGATGACTATAAATCATTAACAAGAACAATAAATATTCTTTCAAATGAGTGTCGTCAACGCGGTTTTTTCGTTTGTTGCCGATGTCGTTTTTGAATTCCGATCGGGCAATAAATGGATATACGAGAAAATAACACGGGGGCGTAGGTTGTGTAGAAGTGCTACCAGAACGAAAACTTCAGGTTGCAGAAGGTTTCCCGGGCCCTCCGGTACAGGGTGCACCTCCTCTATATTATACCTCCTTCAGCAACTTCAACGCTTGCCTTTCTGGCGGAACACACAAGGATATGGAACATCATCAACATCTACAAACACACTTGTTTACGTCATCCTTGCCCGAGTTTACG
Organism: Fistulifera pelliculosa; assembly: GCA_026008555.1. Lineage (NCBI taxonomy): Eukaryota > Bacillariophyta > Bacillariophyceae > Naviculales > Stauroneidaceae > Fistulifera > Fistulifera pelliculosa. The sequence goes on from BROJ01000372.1 coordinate 4,566, forward strand.
ACAAGAACGACGATCACCCGTACCCCGAATTCGTTTCAGAGCAGTAAAAACGCATCAAGAACTAGATCACAACGCCCTGTTTATTGCATCATTAAACTTTAATAACAATGAACAAAGACGAAAATGCGTTATCAGCTGAACAATTGGCGTACCTGTTTGCCGCAAATCAGCAGTTACCGCTGCGGCCGCAGCGGCTGCCGCGTCGAATGTTCCTCCGCCGCAGCTTCCCAAGACGAATGTTATGGTTCCCCCGTCTCAGGTACCCACAGCGGCCCCAGGGCATTTACAAATCAAATGGCAATGACTTGGCTTGCTGGTCTTTCGGCGTTTCAGTCGCTACAGAAACATCCGTCTTTCCATCAGTATACGAACCCGGTGCCGGCGTATCCTTCTACTGCAAATGCCGCCTTTGGACACTCGAGTTCTCCTGTACAAGCAGAGCCGACCTATGTGAACGCAAAGCAATATCATCGCATACTCAAACGAAGACAGGCGCGACAGGTCTTGGAAGCTTATTTCGCGCGAACCCGAAGAGAACGCGACGAAAAGCCATATTTGCATTACAGTCGCCATCGTCATGCCGTGAATCGTCCCAGGGAAAAGGCGGTAGATTTTGACGAAGAGTGAAATCGAAAAATGAAAGAGAGTCTACGCCGTTTGACGAAGAAGAGATGCCTTCCTTCAAGAAGCGTCAGTGTGACAGTTCCCTATAAATTAACTGTTGATATTCTTGTCAAACGTTTGCTATAATGTTCGGCGAAATATGTTTTCAATTTATATTGTTGGGAAAAGGGAGGTTTGTGCGATTCAGATTAGGTGGATCAGTTGTTAGAGAGTTCGCCTTATAGATCGATTTGGGATTTTTGTCATGGAATGACTGTCGATAGTTTTATTCACCGCTGGAGATGGCCTTGGCTGCTGTCATTCTTTGGCGGCTCAAAGCTCTCATTGATTGGATAGATGCTACAGCGTAACTGAGTGACTTGTAACTTTGACATCTATATTTTCGGCTTTGCTATGATTCAAACAATACCTCGATGCTTGTGACGACATGGCTGTGATTCAGCAAGCGAACTGAATGGATTAATTAAATTTGTTTTAGAGATGGATTGGCTGACAAGACAATTAACGGCATCGTCGTCGGTCGTAGCCTATGATTTTGAAAGGAAAAATAATCAATGTCTCGAGACAACGAGACAACATAGAATAACCCGAAATCTAATGATGACGCCAGTCGCACGCCCAAAATCCTCTTCTGCATCAGAGATCGGAGGAAGATTCAAAAGCGCGTGGAACTGCCGCACATGGGTGGGAACTTTTCTTCACCGGTTAGTACTGCTACGGTTTCTTTTATAGTGCTCGGAGTATTTCTTTCGAATCGATTCGATTCTTGCTTCTGGCAATAAATAGCATCATTATGACTCGGCCGTTGCGGGTTGTGCACATCAACTTTTCAAGTTCCCATTTCACGGCAGCATTGGCGACTCACAAGTCCAAAACAATAAAGGTGGTCCATTTTGTTCAAACAATTCCTCAACAATCACATGGCAAGAGACGCTATGAATATTAATGAAAGCGACGCGATGTCCACATCGCGAAATCTGATAGACAAGTCAATCGTGAAACACTTGCTCCTCTTGTCAAAGCGGCATCCCCATCGAAAAGGAAAGACTGTACTGAAGCCATTAAATTCGCCGCCACTGCTCGTTTCGTCGTCTCCGTTCCCTGTATGAGACCTATCGATAAGAGGAAATTGTATCAAAGAAACCCAGGCCCCAAACATTGCAAGATGCCCAAGTCGCTTTCTTTCCAAAAAAGTAAGCTTCACTCCATATGCAGCAGATCAATCAAGGAATGACACTTCGGTGATGTAACAAACTTCTGTGTTACTACTCTGTATTTCTAATCAAGTCTACAAGCGGCAAGGTGCCGTTTGTACTGTGTTGTGCTGTATTGCCTATCCGGAAAGTTCAGTGTCTTCATTCAACAAAGCGATATAAGAACACTTAGTCTTGTTAACAACTAGTAAAATAGTTTAACCGCTTCAATTCATGTGAAATTATACGATATTATGTTCGATTGCGAGCAAATGTTTGCCCATGGTTAATGTCATGAAGCAAATCGAAAATTCAAGCAAAGTGCCCATTTCGGCGCTGAATCTTGAAATGTGCTCGGTGCACAATACACATCACGCATCACCTACTTGAGATACTTTTTGTACAGTTTTCAAAATACCACTTGCCATACAAAAGACCGTTCGCTCGTCACGGATTTATTGATGTTCGAAAAGATGAATGATTTATGACGTGGTATGTTTTCGAAATACGTTTACCAGTACAAGGGGATATGCCAGTACTTTCAAACTGTCACTGCTTCCCTGCATGAGATGCAACATCGCGGATCGCGCATCCTCATTTTGCTCATAGAAAAGGAGTGCTGAGTGGTTTTCAAGATATGTGTGTTGGCCCTTAACGACACTAAATAATCTCTGTTTACCAGTACAGTGTTGATGATTTCGCTTTGCATTATTTGCGCTGCACTCGATGGCGAAATTTTTCAAAAAAGATAAAGAGCTAGATGAATTGTTATTGCTCCATTGTTGCCGACAAGTCGCGAAGGTAGGTCAACCTCGAGGCCCGACGCAGACCCCTTCTCGACAGGGTTTCTCTCGGAGATGACCTAATCATTTGATATTTTACGTTCGTTCATTCTAAAGCTCGCTTTTTTGCGTCAAAGTTTAGAGCGCTCTGGAATCAAGAGGCGTGTGATCTTCGGAACAGCTTCGCTGGTTCGAACGCACTACAGAAGCGTTTGTACAGCACTTCCCGCCACGAACGATATCCGATTTAGTGGGGCCACGCATTCATCGGTACCAGTAAAGACGGTTTTTTCAGATCAGATCTGCAAGAGCGTGGGAAACAACCATCAAAGATCGCCAATCGTATTCACACGAACATCAACGGATCCGTCTTGGTATTCTTTCTGATGGCGAAAACGACTATCGCCTGGCATATCCGATCCATTCGTCCATTATTTCGAGACTTCAATTACTACTTGCATGAGAAGTAATAAAATATATGCATATCCATTTGTCGTCGCGGTTCATTCTTTCGCAAACTTTTGGTCCGTCGCGAAAACGAAACTCTTTCCGCCGATATCCCATGTAGGGTTCAGATTTTCACAATTGCTCTATGTCTTTGGACTGTGACCCAAAGTTCTCCAGCTCGATCAGAAGTTTGAAAAAGAACTCTTCTACATTCGGATGCGAACAATGGAAACACGAAAGCTGATGTCATTGACTTGGTACTGTGGAATCAACAGTAAGAGCTCAGAAACATGAGTATCCAATCGTCGATTTCAGATTTCGGCTTCGCTAATGACAAATGCCGATCCGTCTTTGGCTTCCGTTCCTTTTCCTGTTTTCCGATTGGCATAAAAAAACAAAAGAATCTTTTCATTTTTTGTAGAGAGAGAGAGACATCCATTAAAGCTCATGTCCAACTATCACCATCCTCATCCTCATCAACAGCAACAACAACCGCAGCAAGCGTTTGCAAGCATGCCATTGACTCTAAAGGATATGGAAACCAATCACCAACAAGATTTGCTCCTCTATTCTGCAATGTACGGACAGAATACTCAATCGCAAGTGTATTTTGATGAATGCTTTGATTCACTCTTGCTTGATCAAGATGTCGCATTGCGATCGCGGGCCTACTCGAATGACTTTACATTGAGCCCAATCGTTGAGGCACCGCTTCGCGTTTCGGCGAATACTAACAAAATTGGACGACCACTCCCGCCAGCTCCTTTGCTGTACAGAATGCCCCTTTACCAAGTTGTGTTCCCGCGCCTATTGCTCCTTTGAAAACAAAGGAAATCGATCATGATTTTGACAAAAAGCCAAGATATGTGGCGTCTCTTCCGAACAGTGCAGTTCTTTCGCCAGCGCACCTTCATTTTGCTTCCTATCCAGGCGAATATCCTGCCAAATACTAAAGCAGCAGTTAATTTATATCCTTAGCTTTATTTAGAGCATTTGATTTGTTCTGCTTTGCATCAGAGATGAGATTTCCGATCATTTTGGTTTAGGGTTAGCGCTAGACCCGGGAACTCACAAGCTCCTTACTGAGGGTTAGGGTTTTTGTGACGTCAAGTTGCACCACCTCGTGCGCCAGTCGGCAGTCGTCGGCAACTTCTGCCGTCCTATTGGTCGGAGGTTTTCTTATTGCCGGAAGATGACTGTGCCTCCAGTCCGCAGTAAATGTCTGTAGAAAGTAAGGAAGCGCGAACACAACATTTGGCATTTGGTATTCAGAAACCGAAGTCGGTGTCAAGCCACGTCAGACTTGCCGTAGCGACAAACGATAGTGCAACCCAAATCGATTTCCGCCAATCAGGATGTCCGAAGGCCTACAAAATTCTCCGAATTTGCCGTGGAAGATGCAGTCATGTTTTGCAAAAGTGAGTTCGTTGAAAGTATCTTTGACAGCAGAATGCATTGGACACTGGAGATTCCCAAAAGAGGAATGAATCAAATCGAGAGAGGCTTTCTCATTATTCGACCAAACGACGACATCGACATACACGACTAGTGTGCAAACGCAGCGTTTCAATAGCAGATTGGCGAGTGAGCATTTCTCTAGCTAGAGAGAGTGAGAGAAGATGCCGACAACGAAAGACAGGAAACCAAAGTCATCGGACGGAACAAAGCTTACTTCACAGGCGTTACGCCCTCCGCCAAGTCTTGTTAAGTCGGGCCCGATCGATAATAACAAGCCCATTGTCGCTGAACACCACGGAGTTTGCTGCTCCAAACCAAAACGCAGTCCCTAAAAGACAAATCTTCGCACAGTTTATTCATTTTGTGGTTTTTCACTCGCACAAACCATCGCATTTTTAACATCTTTGAGTCTTCTATCACTCATATTATCTACGACGAAGCAAGGACCTTTTCAAAATTGTTCTAGTTTAATAAGATTTTCAATAGCAGAGCCTGTTTCCTTTCATTGTTTTGCCATTCGTTCTCTGGCTTCGTGGTGTCGTATCATTTCTTTACCTCTACCGGATGAAAACTACTCTGCGTTCTTTATTGAATGTAAAATCGAATGCGCGGTCAGTCTTGGTGTTTCTGGCCCCGAACGATCCTGCGGGGCTCAGTGTAAACGTGAAGGAAGAAACGCTGACAGGAAATACAAGGAGAATTCAATTCGGTAGGAGTTCTTCCGCTATCGGAACTCGTTGCTCATTTTTTTCAAAGTCTTTTCCGGCAAGGAAGTCGTCGGTCTCGATCGATTATTTGTCCTTTTCAATGAGTGGCAGGCCTATCTTTATTGTGCAGTGGACGGCAGGGTGGATTGCTGTATCTCGCCAGACAGTTTGTCTTTCTACACAACTCGTCCATCACGATTCCTTCAATGATATCGTGAATATTCAGTTCCGCCGTGACAACAGCCTTATAAACGGTTCGGGCGCTGTTGTTATCTGCGTCCGTGTCAACGACAAAAAAGAGTACATTTCCAGGGGAAAACGAGACCCGCTATTCGTCCCTGTGCACCCTATTGGGTTTCACAGACATTCCCATTGAGAGATTGCCAGAGCGTGTTCGAGGAAGAAGAAAAGGAAGTCCGGGGTTGATGAAAGTTCCGTGCACAATCACGATCATCAGTGGCCTTTGGTGGCGGAAATAAAGAACCTATAGCCTGCAAGCGAAGACTTTCGTTTTCTAGTGAATAGTGAAAGCAACAAGAAAGGAAAGACATTTAGCAGTCAAACGTATCTGACGCGCTGCAACTGAGCGCGACCTCAGCGAATCCCCGCCAGCACAAATCAAGAATAGCACGTCCCAGCTTAGTCCACAAGAAATTATGCTTTATATGGAACAGATCATTGATGAAATGCAACAGCAGGTTGAGAGTATATCCCAAAGGCTGGATCAACGTCAGCCGCAGCAAAATGAGCAACAGCAGAAGCAGAGCGTTTGGCAAGCGGCGAAAACTTCTACGCGAAGTTCGGTGTTGACCGTCGTGGACCGCTTGACCCATTGGGTCCGCGAGGGCCTGGAAGAAAACGATCGGATGTGATTAGGTTCTATTCCTCTGTTTTGATGTAGAGATCCTTGATTCTTCTGTTTTTTTCAGCTGCGAGATATTAAAAAAGGAGAGTCTGTTTATATTTTCATTTTTACATTTCTATCGTTTCAGGGTGTCGTCGTTGTTGTAATGGTGGTTGCGATAAAGACGGAGAAGGACTCGGTGACTCGGAGCGCTTTTCTCGTCGAATTTAGGTTCTATCATCGGTGGTAAACGCGTCGGTAGGGTACCTGCATTGTCTTGGGCGTGACTCCAAATAAAACAGTATGCCAAGGATCTTTTCGCATCATGTGCTTCTTCATGGACTGCAAGTCATCTTGCCGGTACTGCATCCAGCATTTGTGTTTTAACTCGATATCGTTCGAGCTGAGATGATACCAGAGTTCCCAAGCTGTATTACAGTTCTTATTGTGCGCCAAGGCCAAACACACAAAATGCTGCGCTACAACCGGATCGTCTTGTGCATGTTCGAGTCGCGCTTTTGTCGAGTATATTTCGGCTGTGAGAGCTTTGTCGTCTTTGCTTGCAGTAACGCCTGTTCCAACGATTCTCGGGCCTGCTGATATTCTTTCAAGTACCAGTGAGCAACGCCGTGCAAATGCCACCAAGATGCAGCTTTTCGTTTCCTTCCATCCTGGTAAGAAAGCCAGTGCAGAGCCCCTTTAGCATTACCTACATCCAGTTCAACCGTTGCGGCAGCCAGCAAAACCTTTAGTGATGCAAACGTGTCTACAGACGGCTGCAGCGATAAGCATTCGTATAAATGGCCCGCGCGGCAGATAGATTGTGTCGTTTCTCGTGCTTGTACGCTGCAGCATCGAGAAACAGATTCACGTTCCGTGGAAACAGTGACAACGCCCGCTCGTGAACTTGCCAAGTGGACAGGGTGTACCGTGCCGTTCTTCCAAACGACTCCATGTGCGATACAGCTGATGAAAAGGATCATTCCAGCGATGAACGCCGCCAGTCTGGTTCGACAAATACCCTTGCTCATAAAATTCAGCACCGCGTCGACAAATAGTACGGGAAGCATCCGTGTCACCCAAACTCTCTTCCATTTGAGCCCAAGCGACCCAGGCACCGACTTGCTTAGGATTTTGCTGCAAGCAAGGCTTTCTGCAAAATATTCTACACTTGTTAGGCTGATCGAGTTCGTAATGCACTTTGGCCAGTGCCGTCCAAGCATATCCCTTGGAATGATCGGGGCTCCATTGCAACGCTTTACTATAACACTGCGCAGAACGCTCGAGCGACGCCGCTTGACAAAACACATCACCCAATGCATGGCAATCGGTGATTCTGCGGGCAAAACGACAATCCCTGTTGCAGCGTTTTCATGGCGGCAGCAATGTGTCCATACGAATGCTGACACAAAGCCAGCGCGTGATAGGGATGCGGCAACGTTGGATCACATTGTATGGCCCGTTGATAGTAATACGTGACATTGCGGAGTATATCTTCATTCGATTCGCCGTCCTTTTGTTGCTGAAACTGTTCTTGAAGATATTGTCCCAATCCGTGCCACAAAAAGCATTTTCACAGTGTTCTGGTTCACTCAAGGCCTTTTGCAAGACACCAATAGCGCTGTCCAACTGTTCTTGTTCCGCATACCACCGAGCGAGCCGTCGAACAATTCTTCCGTCGTGCGGAGCTTTCGTTCGTAATAAAGTCAAGAGCTGAAACGTTTCTGGCACATTCCCCGCTGATCCGCAGCTTTCATTTGCTGATACAGTACATGCAATTGTCGATTGTTGTTTTGTGCCTCTTGGTGTTGCTGATGAGTAGAGTGTCGAGTCGAAGACGAGGTTGCATTCAAAGTCTTGCGCAGCGTGTTCAAATACTCTTCTTTGCTAATCACTGGATTGTTCGCCGGTGCAATAGGATTTCGCTTGCCTTCAGATTGTTCTTTCCGAATGGCTTGCCTTCGCTTGAGTAAAGGAGTGACTTTATTGCGTGACCATTCTTCTAAAGAATTGGGAACATTTTGCGAGTCATTGTCGGTTTGAGACTTATCTGCAGGAAGAAATTCGGGTGCGTTGGGTCGATTCCAAGTCCCTCGATCAATGTGACTTGTCTGTCTATTGTTGTGGTTATAATTGATATTGCTTTGCGTTTTTGAAGGCGCGAACGGGTCACCGTACTTCCATTTTCGATTGTAGGAGTGTCGTTGCCGCTGCTGTTGTTGAATACTATTATTCTGTTGTTGCTTGGTCGTCAAATGGTTCAAATTATCATCATCAATCGAAAATCCCAGCACGACTGCACCCGGCGATGTTTGTTTTCTTTGTTGGGAACGCCCAGCGATATCTTGTCGTGATAAATTGCCTTTGAGCGCGAATAAAAGGGATGCGAGAAAAACGCTCGAGCGGGACGCGTTGATGACGTGAGTTCGTAGGCTTGACAACACAAGAGAAGCAGAGAAACCGACGAAGTGAGGCGGAGGAGCCGCGGGCGCAGTTTCAATTGTCGCATTCTGTTTGCCTCTGTTTTGTGAACTGATTGCTTTGTTGATTTGCAAATCGATTTTAATTTCTATTTATTTATAAAGTGTGAGGGAATTACAAGAAGAGAAGGATAACAGATGAACAATTGTTTGCTTTCGATTGCTCTTCGAAAGTGAAGTCTCTTTTAGCAAACAGCAACATCATCGAAATTCGCAACACTTCACCGACAGGAGGAAACGTGAGCTGTCGAGGGCGTGACACTGGACAACGAATTCTCCCGGTGCGTGCGTGGTGCGGAAATTCTCCATTCGCCGAACTCGAAACACGTGGAATGAACAAACAATCAGCGTCTGCTGTAGACGGGCAGACGCAAATTACGAGCGGACGTTTTCCGATGTTGTGTTTTTTGTTCTCTACCATTGATACTTATGCATTGGGCCTTCGCTGGAGTGTACAGTGTACTCCAAAGCGAACAAGTTGGCCAAGTTCAACGCTCAGCTGTCAACTGTAAACTTCCTGATTTTCGGAACTTTCAAATTCCAACGCCGAACGCCGAAGGTGCGTGGTCCTACACTTTCAGACTTTCAGAATAGAATGACCAAAGACCAAAATGCCGATTTGATAAAGGGAAGTCGCACAAGCGCAAACCATCACGTAGTCTGGTAGTCATTTCGGCATTAGTTCCGAAATGTCTTTACACTCTACACTGCAAACAACCCGAACCTCAAAAAAGTGCCGGCCATGGATAAGGAAGTTTGTTGGCACCGTCTTGTTTTTTATCGAGAAACGCTGGCATCAAGTGATCCATCAACGAATGGAAAGACGATGGTGATCATGTTGTCTTGAAGAGGATCTTTGGACTTAGTTAGTCAATGCGTGTACAGAACAATAAAAGATACAGCTGTATCGCAGCTCTACTCAGTTGTCGAATGATTGGAGCGCTCGATGCGCATAATATGTAGATTTTATAAAACTTGTTAACATTCACTTTTCAAAATTCGAAAATTGTGTGATTACTTCAAAATTGATAGCCCTACCTTCCGGATGCCTTAACCGCGACATCGTTCATCCTCCTTTGGTGGTAGCGCTCGAGACAGCTTCAAAAGAACTTCTGCTTCTGAAATGCTTGCTGGCCTTGACAATTTGACCGAAAAGTCTCGCTTGTTCAATCTAAATTTGTTCGAGATATCTCTTTGATCTTGATCGGAACACCCACACGGACAGCTTGCGCTCGAACGAGCGACGGCGGTTTTCGTAAGGATTGAGTCCGCATTTCTTCTGATTAGCTGGCAGAGCAGGGAACGACTTGACCGGCTCAGCGTGCTTTACAGGTTTGAAATGAGAGACGTCTCTGGAAACGACTTCCCGCAAGAGAAAGACGAATGGCCTGTCTACCATCGTGTTGCTTGGCGGCAAACGCATCAGCAAGATAGAAGAGAGTGGCGGAGTCTGCATGGCTTGCATGAATGCGAAGGACAGCTCATCACAACGGCGTGAAATGAACGATTTTATGCGAGCGAGATGAAAAAGTGAGTATATTCGTCCCTGATGAATAATGACTGCTTTGATGTATGAAAAACAAAACAAATGCGAAAAGACTTTCGTCGGCGGTTTTGTCCTTGTTTCGACTTGCAAACTTCTTCTCGAAGTTGAAAGTGCGGAGCGCCGCGAGAGAAGCGGATGCTTTTATATAATACAAAAACACCGTAGAGAACAAAGAACTACGTAGCACTATGGTAGAGCATTGATGTCATTTGCGAGCCTTTGCGAGCCTAGCGTTAAACAGCGGTTATTTTGAAAGTTGATTATTGGAACTGCTCTTTGAAACACACACCTAATCCGGTCATAGATACTCAACACTCAACCCGTAATAAAGTTGCTGTTAGCTCTTCGGGAATTCGGGGATGAAAGCATCGTCAATCACGGGTTTCTCGATGCTTCCCATGAAAAGGTCCGTCAGACGTGCGAGAAGCACTGAGGTGCGTTCCTCTTTTCTTCGGCAGAAAAGTCAGCACATTGCAGACATTCTCTTTGCTT
>BROJ01000373.1:0-16080 GCA_026008555.1 Fistulifera pelliculosa
TGGGGAACATGTTTCTTTGACGTGCAATGTGCAATTTCGATGGCTGGCGGACTCGGCAGATCCGATTTGACACTTTTTCAGATTCGTGGTGCTCGGCAACTTTGCAGCCTTCATTTTCCCAAAACGAGAAGCGAAGCTTCATAATATTGCCATCATGCATCAAACAAACTCCATCGGATCAACTCCCATGTATTCTCGAAGCGTAGACGGTGTAAGACACATCGTTCTTAGCTCACCGCGACAATCACCATGCATCGGCACCTCACCGCCATCCAAAAGCGCCCCGCACTGGATCCGGATCTCCCCGTTCTCGACAAAGAGAAAGATTTACATTGTGCAATATGCCAAAATGATCAAAAACGGCAGTGACATTAGAACGCCGAATGCGGTCAGTCCTCAGGTCACTGCTGTATCAAAGAAATTCGTTTTCACTGGCCCCTCAAACCACTCTCTGCTGCCAAGCCGCGTCTCGTTCGCTCCAAACCCGTACCAGCCTTTGTTCCGATTCGTCAACCAAAGACAAAATCGCAAATTTCCAGGACTGGTGGCTTTACGAAGAGCAGCTCACTGCATAGAGCCAGAAATGTTTCAGCAAATGAAGTAAGGACATGGCTGAAAAATGAATTAGATATCATAGAAGCTAATAGAGAGTCGCAACTCTCTTGTAAATAATAAAAATTCGTGCAATCGTATATAAAAACTATATCAGTCTTGTTGCGTCGTTTGTTATGATGTCATCTCTCTAGTTTCTACAGTTGACCATCGAATGATAGGGAATTATACAGAAAGTATTACTTTCTCCCTTGTTTCGACTCAGCATACCCCGTATAGCCTCAAATAGAAAAAAATGATATGCACCCTGATACCGAAATTGCTCGGCTTCAACGTAAGATTCGCCTTTATCAAGGAGTGCCATGCAGAAGCGGATCTCCCGTCGCTTCACCGAATTCACCGCTGCATGACAAAGTAACGAAATAAACTCGTTTGTGATTGTTGCTTGTATGCAAAGTGCAAAATACCTGTTACTAGATAACTCTAAACAAAGATCGCAAACTAAGAGATTCAAACAGTCGCTTTAGAATGAACATCTCGTGCGGTCTCTTGTGGTGTGCAAGGCAACTCGTAACCTTGATAGAGCTCCACCTAAAACAGGCAACCACCTTTTCAGACACGAACCATGACTGCAGTCTTGCAATCGACCGTCGTGGGTCGTGGTCACTTTTTCTATGGCAAATTCTGTTGCGAGGATGAGCCAGCAACCAAGGAGGTATAATATAGAGGAGGTGTACCGCACGTAGAAAGTCCTGTAGACCCACCGGGAAACCTTCTGCAACCTGAAGTTTTCGTTCTGGTAGCACTTCTACACAACCTACGCCCCCGTGTTATTTTCTCGTATATCCATTTATTGCCCGATCGGAATTCAAAACGACATCGGCAACAAACGAAAAAACCGCGTTGACGACACTCATTTGAAAGAATATTTATTGTTATTTTGCTATCGCTTTCTTTTCTTTGATGCTGCTTTTTCCCCGTATTATGTCGTAGGTCCTCTCTGAGGATGATTGGGATTCTCCCGCCGTTCCTCTCCCGCTGTTTTCGGATTTAAAACAGCGCAAGAAGGACCCCATTCGGGCGTTGAAGGTTTTCGCACCAACCGCCGAAAACAAAACTCCGTGTCTTGATGCTGGCTTGCTGGTCCTGAGTAAGTTCAAGAAACGTAGGCAGAAGGCTATCCTCTACACTCTTGCTAATCTTTTCTCTTGTTTCTTTCACGTACTCATTTCCACTTGCCTTCAACGCGTCGACGTCCAAAGGTTCTGTGATCCCCACCAGAACTTGGTGAGCGAGAGGTGCAATGCGCGGAGATACCAAAGTCAGTCCTCCTTCGTTGTAGAGACGATCAATGAGGGGTAGTAATTCTCCAAATATTCCTTGTCTTCGACGATATCCAGTTCGCGTGCCGATAAGTTGTTGAGTAGTTCCAGAACGAAATCGACCTCCTCTTCGTCAAATGTCTTACGCCATTTTGCCTTTTTCATTCTAGTCTTCACAGAAAACAGAGCCCAGCCAAAATATCTGTTGACATCTGCTTTTGAGCTTCTTGCCAAGCAGTTGTCATCACAACAGAAGATTCTTTCCGATTCTCCAGTTGTCTTGCCTTTAGGATAGCGTCCACCTGACCCAAAACCATCTTCGCGAGCAACAAATACAGTATAGAGTTCGCCGTCCGATCTTCTGCAATTCCAGTACATGTAATTGCATGTCTGTTGTTACAGAGATCGTCATAAACATGGCCGTGAAAGACTCGCTTGTAACTGTTTCCTGGGGCAGCCAATGCTTTCTCGACACAGGTCCATGACATCGCGACCAGCCGCTGACATTCCTCGTCGAACTGGGCCTCATCAATACTGCCAGAAACAATACTCTTGTAAAACTCTTCGGAGCAAAGCATTGATGGTGTCTTGAACTCCAATCTTTGTCTCCACAGGTGCGCAAATGTACATCTTGGAGAGCAAAGGAAGCTTGACTTCTTCTTCCTTCTTGTACGACTGAAGCAGTTCAGGTCCCAATAATCTCGGCAAGGACCCTGCGAGTTTTTCGACGACATTACAATCTTCCGATAAGCGGAGACTACCGTCTTCCTTTGCAAGAAAATCCATTTTCACTTTGGTAATCGTAACGGTAAACTTCCTTTGCCTAATGTACTTATACGCAGCAATTGGAAAATGATGTCGGGCAACGACAAATTGTTTTTTCTCCCTCCCACTCCCAACCATTTGTTCCTTGATGCCGGGGACGTGACGGCACATTGCGGCGAGAAGGATCATTCTCTCAAAGGTACTTTTCTCGTTAAAAGTTCTTACACGCCAACGATAGCCACTTCCTTTCCAGACATGATTGTCCGGGAAGTTGGCTTGTATTTCTTGAGTAAACGAAAACATTCGTCCCATGAACAGGAGCATTGATTGCTCGCCGACGGTGCACTATCTGCCATTTTCCGCAAGAGGAATAAAAACGGGAGAAGATTATTTGCGAATAACACAGAGGAGATGACTATAAATCATTAACAAGAACAATAAATATTCTTTCAAATGAGTGTCGTCAACGCGGTTTTTTCGTTTGTTGCCGATGTCGTTTTGAATTCCGATCGGGCAATAAATGGATATACGAGAAAATAACACGGGGGCGTAGGTTGTGTAGAAGTGCTACCAGAACGAAAACTTCAGGTTGCAGAAGGTTTCCCGGGCCCTCCGGTACAGGGTGCACCTCCTCTATATTATACCTCCTTGCCAGCAACTTCAACGCTTGCCTTTTCTGGCGGAACACACAAGGATATGGAACACATCACCAATCAACATCTACAAAACACACTTGTTTACGTCATCCTTGCCCGAGTTTACGACAAGAACGACGATCACCCGTACCCCGAATTCGTTTCTCAGAGCAGTAAAAACGCATCAAGAACTAGATCACAACGCCCTGTTTATTGCATCATTAAACTTTAATAACAATGAACAAAGACGAAAATGCGTTATCAGCTGAACAATTGGCGTACCTGTTTGCCGCAAATCAGCAGTTACTCGCTGCGGCCGCAGCGGCTGCCGCGTCGAATGTTCCTCCGCCGCAGCTTCCCAAGACGAATGTTATGGTTCCCCGTCTCAGGTACCCACAGCGGCCCCAGGGCATTTACAAAATCAAATGGCAATGACTTGGCTTGCTGGTCTTTCGGCGTTTCAGTCGCTACAGAAACATCCGTCTTTCCAAGATCAGTATACGAACGCGGTGCCGGCGTATCCTTCTACTGCAAATGCCGCCTTTGGACACTCGAGTTCTCCTGTACAAGCAGAGCCGACCTATGTGAACGCAAAGCAATATCATCGCATACTCAAACGAAGACAGGCGCGACAGGTCTTGGAACTTATTTCGCGCGAACCCGAAGAGAACGCGACGAAAAGCCATATTTGCATTACAGTCGCCATCGTCATGCCGTGAATCGTCCCAGGGAAAAGGTGGTAGATTTTTGACGAAGAGTGAAATCGAAAAATGAAGAGAGAGTCTACGCCGTTTGACGAAGAAGAGATGCCTTCCTTCAAGAAGCGTCAGTGTGACAGTTCCCTATAAATTAACTGTTGATATTCTTGTCAAACGTTTGCTATAATGTTCGGCGAAATATTTTTCAATTTATATTGTTGGGAAAAGGGAGGTTTGTGCCATTCAGATTAGGTGGATCAGTTGTTAGAGAGTTCGCCTTATAGATCGATTTGGGATTTGTCATGGAGTGACTGTCGATAGTTTTATTCACCGCTGGAGATGGCCTTGGCTGCTGTTTTTCTTTGGCGGCTCAAAGCTCTCATTGATTGAATAGATGCTACAGCGTAACTGAGTGACTTGTAACTTTGACATCTATATTTTCGGCTTTGCTATGATTCAAACAATACCTCGATGCTTGTGACGACATGGCTGTGATTCAGCAAGCGAACTGAATGGATTAATTAAATATGTTTTAAGAGATGGATTGGCTGACAAGACAATTAACGGCATCGTCGTCGGTCGTAGCCTATGATTTATGAAAGGAAATAATCAATGTCTGTCTCGAGACAACCATAGAATAACCCGAAATCTAATGATGACGCCAGTCGCACGCCCAAAATCCTCTTCTGCATCAGAGATCGGAGGAAGATTCAAAAAGCGCGTTGAACTGCCGCACATGGGTGGGAACTTTTCCTCACCCCGGTTAGTACTGCTACGGTTTCTTATTATATAGTGCTCGAGTATTTCTTGTTTCTTTCGAATCAATTCGATTCTTGCTTCTGGCAATAAATAGCATCATTATGACTCGGCCGTTGCGGTTGTGCACTGTGCATCAACTTTTCAAGTTCCCATTTCACGGCAGCATTGGCGACTCACAAGTCCAAAAACAATACCCCGTGGTCCATTTTGTTCAAACAATTCCTCAACAATCACATGGCAAGAGACGCTATGAATATAATGAAAGCGACGCGATGTCCACATCGCGAAATCTGATAGACAAGTCAATCGTGAAACACTTGCTCCTCTTGTCAAAGCGGCATCCCCATCGAAAAGGAAAGACTGTACTGAAGCCATTAAATTCGCCGCCACTGCTCGTTTCGTCGTCTCCCGTTCCCTGTATGAGACCTATCGATAAGAGGAAATTGTATCAAAGAAACCCAGGCCCCAAACATTGCAAGATTCCCAAGTCGCTTTCTTTCCAAAAAAGTAAGCTTCACTCCATATGCAGCAGATCAATCAAGGAATGACACTTCGGTGATGTAACAAACTTCTGTGTTACTACTCTGTATTTCTAATCAAGTCTACAAGCGGCAAGGCTGCCGTTTGTACTGTGTTGTGCTGTATTGCCTATCCGGAAAGTTCAGTGTCTTCATTCAACAAAGCGATATAAGAACACTTAGTCTTGTTAACAACTAGTAAAATAGTTTAAACGCTTCAATTGATGTGAAATTATACGATATTATGTTCGATTGCGAGCAAATGTTTGCCCATGGTCGATGTCATGAAGCAAATCGAAAATTCAAGCAAAGTGCCCATTTCGGCGCTGAGTCTTGAAATGTGCTCGGTGCACAATACACATCACGCATCACCTACTTGAGATACTTTTTGTACAGTTTTCAAAATACAACTTGCCATGCAAAAAGCCAACCGTTCGCCGTCACGGATTTATTGATGTTCGAAAAGATGAATGATTTATGACGTGGTATGTTTTCGAAATACGTTTACCAGTACTAAGGGGATATGCCAGTACTTTCAAACTGTCACTGCTTCCCTGCATGAGATGCAACATCGCGGATCGCGCATCCTCATTTTGCTCATAGAAAAGGAGTGCCGAGTGGTTTTTCAAGATATGTGTGTTGGCCCTTAACGACACTAAATAATCTCTGTTTACCAGTACAGTGTTGATGATTTCGCTTTGCATTATTTGCGCTGCACTCGATGGCGAAATTTTTCAAAAAAGATAAAGAGCTAGATGAATTGTTATTGCTCCATTGTTGCCGACAAGTCGCGAAGGTAGGTCAACCTCGAGGCCCGACGCAGACCCCTTCTCGACAGGGTTTCTCTCGGAGATGACCTAATCATCTGATATTTTACGTTCGTTCATTCTCAAGCTCGCTTTTTTGCGTCAAAGTTTAGAGCGCTCTGGAATCAAGAGGCGTGTGATCTTCGGAATAGCTTCGCTGGTTCGAACGCACTACAGAAGCGTTTGTAAAGCACTTCCCGCCACGAACGATATCCGATTAAGTGGGGCCACGAATTCATCGGTACCAGTAAAGACGGTTTTTCAGATCAGATCTGCAAGAGCGTGGGAAACAACCATCAAAGATCGCCAATCGTATTCACACGAACATCAACGGATCCGTCTTGGTATTCTTTCTGATGGCGAAAGACGACTATCGCCTGGCATTATCCGATCCATTCGTCCATTATTTCGAGACTTCAATTACTACTTGCATGAGAAGGGGTACAAATATATGCATATCCATTTGCGGTCGCGGTTCATTCTTTCGCAAACTTTTGGTCCGTCGCGAAAACGAAACTCTTTCCGCCGATATCCCATGTAGGGTTCAGATTTTCACAATTGCTCTATGTCTTTGGACTGTGACCCAAAGTTCTCCAGCTCGATCAGAAGTTTGAAAAAGAACTCTTCTACATTCGGATGCGAACAATGGGAAACACGAAAGCTGATGTCATTGACTTGGTACTGTGGAATTAACAGTAAGAGCTCAGAAACATGAGTATCCAATCGTCGTCAGATTTCGGCTTCGGTAATGACAAATGCCGATCCGTCTCCTTCGGCTTCCGTTCCTTTTCCTGTTTTCCGATTGGCATAAAAAAACAAAAGATTCTTTTCATTTTTGTAGAGAGAGAGACATCCATTAAAGCTCATGTCCAACTATCACCATCCTCATCCTCAGCAACAGCAACAACAACCGCAGCAGGCGTTTGCAAGCATGCCATTGACTCTAAAGGATATGGAAACCAATCACCAACAAGATTTGCTCCTCTATTCTGCAATGTACGGACAGAATACTCAATCGCAAGTGTATTTTGATGAATGCTTTGATTCACTCTTGCTTGATCAAGATGTCGCATTGCGATCGAGGGCCTACTCGAATGACTTTACATTGAGCCCAATCGTTGAGGCACCGCTTCGCGTTTCGGCGAATACTAACAAAATTGGACGACCACTCCCGCCAGCTCCTTTGCTGTACAGAATGTCCCCTTTACCAAGTTGTGTTCCCGCGCCTATTGCTCCTTTGAAAACAAAGGAAATCGATCATGATTTTGACAAAAAGCCAAGATATGTGGCGTCTCTTCCGAACAGTGCAGTTCTTTCGCCAGCGCACCTTCATTTTGCTTCCTATCCAGGCGAATATCCTGCCAAATACTAAAGCAGCAGTTAATTTATATCCTTAGCTTTATTTAAGAGCATCTTGATTTGTTCTGCTTTGCATCAGAGATGAGATTTCCGATCATTTTGGTTTAGGGTTAGCGCTAGACCGGGGAACTCACAAGCTCCTTACTGAGGGTTAGGGTTTTGTGACGTCAAGTTGCACCAGCTTGTGCGCCAGTCGGCAGTCGTCGGCAACTTCTGCCGTCCTAATGGTCGGAGGTTTTCTTATTGCCGGAAGATGACTGTGCCCTCCAGTCAGCAGTAAATGTCTGTAGAAAGTAAGGAAGCGCGAACACAACATTTTGGCATTTGGTATTCAGAAACCGAAGTCGGTGTCAAGCCACGTCAGACTTGGCGTAGCGACAAACGATAGTGCAACCCAAATCGATTTCCGCCAATCAGGATGTCCGAAGGCCTACAAAATTCTCCGAACTTGCCGTGGAAGATGCAGTCATGTTTTGCAAAAGTGAGTTCGTTGAAAGTATCTTTGACAGCAGAATGCATTGGACACTGGAGATTCCCAAAAGAGGAATGAATCAAATCGAGAGAGGCTTTCTCATTATTCGACCAAAACGACGACATCGACATACACGACTAGTGTGCAAACGCAGCGTTTCAATAGCAGATTGGCGAGTGAGCATTTCTCTAGCTAGAGAGAGAGTGAGAGAAGATGCCGACAACGAAAGACAGGAAACCAAAGCATCGGACGGAACAAAGCTTACTTCACAGGCGTTACGCCCTCCGCCAAGTCTTGTTAAGTCGGGCCCGATCGATAATAACAAGCCCATTGTCGCTGAACACCACGGAGTTTGCTGCTCCAAACCAAAACGCAGTCCCTAAAAGACAAATCTTCGCACAGTTTATTCATTTTGTGGTTTTTCACTCGCACAAACCATCGCATTTTTAACATCTTTGAGTCTTCTATCACTCATATTATCTACGACGAAGCAAGGACCTTTTCAAAATTGTTCTAGTTTAATAAGATTTTCAATAGCAGAGCCTGTTTCCTTTCATTGTTTTGCCATTCGTTCTCTGGCTTCGTGGTGTCGTATCAGCTTTTCTTTTACCTCTACCGGATGAAAACTACTCTGCGTTCTTTATTGAATGTAAAAATCGAATGCGCGGTCAGTCTCTGGTGTTTCTGGCCCCGAACGATCCTGCGGGGCTCAGTGTAAACGTGAAGGAAGAAACGCTGACAGGGAAATACAAGGAGAATTCAATTCGGTAGGAGTTCTTCCGCTATCGGAACTCGTTGCTCATTTTTTCAAAGTCTTTTCCGGCAAGGAAGTCGTCGGTCTCGATCGATTATTTGTCCTTTTCAATGAGTGGCAGGCCTATCTTTATTGTGCAGTGGACGGCAGGGTGGATTGCTGTATCCTCTCGCCAGACAGTTTGTCTTTCTACACAACTCGTCCATCACGATTCCTTCAATGATATCGTGAATATTCAGTTCCGCCGTGACAACAGCCTTATAAACGGTTCGGGCGCTGTTGTTATCTGCGTCCGTGTCAACGACTAAAAAGAGTACATTTCAAGGGGAAAAACGAGACCCGCTATTCGTCCCTGTGCACCCTATTGGGTTTCACAGACATTCCCATTGAGAGATTGCCAGAAAGCGTGTTCGAGGAAGAAGAAAAGGAAGCGTCCGGGGTTGATGAAAGTTCCGTGCACAATCACGATCATCAGTGGCCTTTTGGTGGCGGAAATAAAGAACCTATAGCCTGCAAGCGAAGACTTTCGTTTTCTAGTGAATAGTGAAAGCAACAAGAAAGGAAAGACATTTAGCAGTCAAAACGTATCTGACGCGCTGCAACTGAGCGCGACCTCAGCGAATCCGCCAGCACAAATCAAGAATAGCACGTCCCAGCTTAGTCCACAAGAAATTATGCTTTATATGGAACAGATCATTGATGAAATGCAACAGCAGGTTGAGAGTATATCCCAAAGGCTGGATCAACGTCAGCCGCAGCAAAATGAGCAACAGCAGAAGCAGAGCGTTTGGCAAGCGGCGAAAACTTCTACGCGAAGTTCGGTGTTGACCGTCGTGGACCGCTTGACCCATTGGGTCCGCGAGGGCCTGGAAGAAAACGATCGGATGTGATTAGGTTCTATTCCTCTGTTTTGATGTAGAGATCCTTGATTCTTCTGTTTTTTCAGCTGCGAGATATTAAAAAAGGAGAGTCTGTTTATATTTTCATTTTTACATTTCTATCGTTTCAGGGTGTCGTCGTTGTTGTAATGGTGGTTGCGATAAAGACGGAGAAGGACTCGGTGACTCGGAGCGCTTTTTCTCGTCGAATTTAGGTTCTATCATCGGTGGTAAACGCGTCGGTAGGGGTACCTGCATTGTCTTGGGCGTGACTCCAAATAAAACAGTATGCCAAGGATCTTTTCGCATCATGTGCTTCTTCATGGACTGCAAGTCATCTTGCCGGTACTGCATCCAGCATTTGTGTTTTAACTCGATATCGTTCGAGCTGAGATGATACCAGAGTTCCCAAGCTGTATTACAGTTCTTATTGTGCGCCAAGGCCAAACACACAAAATGCTGCGCTACAACCGGATCGTCTTGTGCATGTTCGAGTCGCGCTTTTGTCGAGTATATTTCGGCTGTGAGAGCTTTGTCGTCTTTGCTTGCAGTAACGCCTGTTCCAACGATTCTCGGGCCTGCTGATATTCTTTCAAGTACCAGTGAGCAACGCCGTGCAAATGCCACCAAGATGCAGCTTTTCGTTTCCTTCCATCCTGGTAAGAAAGCCAGTGCAGAGCCCCTTTAGCATTACCTACATCCAGTTCAACCGTTGCGGCAGCCAGCAAAACCTTTAGTGATGCAAACGTGTCTACAGACGGCTGCAGCGATAAGCACTTCGTATAAATGGCCCGCGCGGCAGATAGATTGTGTCGTTTCTCGTGCTTGTACGCTGCAGCATCGAGAAACAGATTCACGTTCCGTGGAAACAGTGACAACGCCCGCTCGTGAACTTGCCAAGTGGACAGGGTGTACCGTGCCGTTCTTCCAAACGACTCCATGTGCGATACAGCTGATGAAAAGGATCATTCCAGCGATGAACGCCGCCAGTCTGGTTCGACAAATACCCTTGCTCATAAAATTCAGCACCGCGTCGACAAATAGTACGGGCAGCATCCGTGTCACCCAAACTCTCTTCCATTTGAGCCCAAGCGACCCAGGCACCGACTTGCTTAGGATTTTGCTGCAAGGCTTTCTGCAAAATATTCTACACTTGTTAGGCTGATCGAGTTCGTAATGCACTTTGGCCAGTGCCGTCCAAGCATATCCCTTGGAATGATCGGGGCTCCATTGCAACGCTTTACTATAACACTGCGCGGAACGCTCGAGCGACGCCGCTTGACAAAACAAATCACCCAATGCATGATGCAATCGGTGATTCTGCGGGCAATACGACAATCCCTGTTGCAGCGTTTTCATGGCGGCAGCAATGTGTCCATACGAATGCTGACACAAAGCCAGCGCGTGATAGGGATGCGGCAACGTTGGATCACATTGTATGGCCCGTTGATAGTAATACGTGACATTGCGGAGTACATCTTCATTCGATTCGCCGTCCTTTTGTTGCTGAAACTGTTCTTGAAGATATTGTCCCAATCCGTGCCACAGAAAAGCATTTTCACAGTGTTCTGGTTCACTCAAGGCCTTTTGCAAGACACCAATAGCGCTGTCCAACTGTTCTTGTTCCGCATACCACCGAGCGAGCCGTCGAACAATTCTTCCGTCGTGCGGAGCTTTCGTTCGTAATAAAGTCAAGAGCTGAAACGTTTCTGGCACATTCCCCGCTGATCCGCAGCTTTCATTTGCTGATACAGTACATGCAATTGTCGATTGTTGTTTTGTGCCTCTTGGTGTTGCTGATGAGTAGAGTGTCGAGTCGACGACGAGGTTGCATTCAAAGTCTTGCGCAGCGTGTTCAAATACTCTTCTTTGCTAATCACGGGATTGTTCGCCGGTGCAATAGGATTTCGCTTGCCTTCAGATTGTTCTTTCCGAATGGCTTGCCTTCGCTTGAGTAAAGGAGTGACTTTATTGCGTGACCATTCTTCTAAAGAATTGGGAACATTTTGCGAGTCATTGTCGGTTTGAGACTTATCTGCAGGAAGAAATTCGGGTGCGTTGGGTCGATTCCAAGTCCCTCGATCAATGTGACTTGTCTGTCTATTGTTGTGGTTATAATTGATATTGCTTTGCGTTTTTGAAGGCGCGAACGGGTCACCGTACTTCCATTTTCGATTGTAGGAGTGTCGTTGCCGCTGCTGTTGTTGAATACTATTATTCTGTTGTTGCTTGGTCGTCAAATGGTTCAAATTATCATCATCAATCGAAAATCCCAGCACGACTGCACCCGGCGATATTTGTTTTCTTTGTTGGGAACGCCCAGCGATATCTTGTCGTGATAAATTGCCTTTGAGCGCGAATAAAAGGGATGCGAGAAAAACGCTCGAGCGGGACGCGTTGATGACGTGAGTTCGTAGGCTTGACAACACAAGAGAAGCAGAGAAACCGACGAAGTGAGGCGGAGGAGCCGCGGGCGCAGTTTCAATTGTCGCATTCTGTTTGCCTCTGTTTTGTGAACTGATTGCTTTGTTGATTTGCAACTCGATTTTAATTTCTATTTATTTATAAAGTGTATGAGGGAATTACAAGAAGAGAAGGATAACAGATGAACAATTGTTTGCTTTCGATTGCTCTTCGAAAGTGAAGTCAGCAAACAGCAACATCATCGAAATTCGCAACACTTCACCGACAGGAGGAAACGTGAGCTGTCGAGGGGCGTGACACTGGACAACGAATTCTCCCGGTGCGTGCGTGGTGCGGAAATTCTCCATTCGCCGAACTCGAAACACGTGGAATGAACAAACAATCAGCGTCTGCTGTAGACGGGCAGACGCAAATTACGAGCGAACATTTTCCGATGTTGTGTTTTTGTTCTCTACCATTGATGCGTATGCATTGGGCCTTCGCTGGAGTGTACAGTGTACTCCAAAAGGAACAAGTCGGCCAAGTTCAACGCTCAGCTGTCAACTGTAAACTTCCTGATTTTCGGAACTTTCAAATTCCAACGCCGAACGCCGAAGGTGCGTGGTCCTACACTTTCAGACTTTCAGAATAGAATGACCAAAGACCAAAATGCCGATTTGATAAAGGGAAGTCGCACAAGCGCAAACCATCACGTAGTCTGCATTTCGGCATTAGTTCCGAAATGTCTTTACACTCTACACGTCAAACAACCCGAACCTCAAAAAAGTGCCGGCCATGGTTAAGGAATTTGTTGGCACCGTCTTGTTTTTATCGAGAAACGCTGGCATCAAGAGATCCGAATCAACGAATGGAAAGACGATGGTGATCATGTTGTCTTGAAGAGGATCTTTGGACTTAGTTAGTCAATGCTTTTAAAGAACAATAAAAGATACAGCTGTATCGCAGCTCTACTCAGTTGTCGAATGATGGAGCGCTCGATGCGCATAATATGTAGATTTTATAAAACTTGTTAACATTCACTTTTCAAAATTCGAAAATTGTGTGATTACTTCAAATTGATAGCCTCTACCTTCCGGATGCCTTAACCGCGACATCGTTCATCCTCCTTTTGGTGGTAGCGCTCGAGACAGCTTCAAAAGAACTTCTGCTTCTGAAATGCTTGCTGGCCTTGACAATTTGACCGAAAAGTCTCGCTTGTTCAATCTAAATTTGTTCGAGATATCTCTCTTGATCTTGATCGGAACACCCACACGGACAGCTTGCGCTCGAACGAGCGACGGCGGTTTTCGTAAGGGATTGAGTCCGCATTTCTTCTGATTAGCTGGCAGAGCAGGGAACGACTTGACCGGCTCAGCGTGCTTTACAGGTTTGAAATGAGAGACGTCTCTGTAAACGACTTCTGCAAGATAAAGACGAATGGCCTCGTCTACCATCGTGTTGCTTGGCGGCAAACGCATCAGCAAGATAGAAGAGAGTGGCGGAGTCTGCATGGCTTGCATGAATGCGAAGGACAGCTCATCACAACGGCGTGAAATGAACGATTTTATGCGAGCGAGATGAAGAAGTGAGAGTATATATTCGTCCCTGATGAATAATGACTGCTTTGATCAATGAAAAACAAAACAAATGCGAAAAGACTTTCGTCGGCGGTTTTGTCCTTGTTTCGACTTGCAAACTTCTTCTCGAAGTTGAAAGTGCGGAGCGCCGCGAGAGAAGCGGATGCTTTTATATAATACAAAAACACCGTAGAGAACAAAGAACTACGTAGCACTATGGTAGAGCATTGATGCCATATTTGCGAGCCTTTGCGAGCCTAGCGTTAAACAGCGGTTATTTTTGAAAGTTGATTATTGGAACTGCTCTTTGAAACACACACTAATCCGGTCATAGATACTCAACCTCAACCCGTAATAAAGTTGCTGTTAGCTCTTCGGGAATTCGGGGATGAAAGCATCGTCAATCACGGGTTTCTCGATGCTTCCTGTCCGTCAGACGTGCGAGAAGCACTGAGGTGCGTTCCTCTTTTCTTCGGCAGAAAAAGTCAGCACATTGCAAACATTCTCTTTGCTTATTATTAATTCCAAGGGAGGATATATGACATATAAGCTCTACTTGAGTGCTTCCTTGAGCATATAACATAGTAAATGACATTAACCGTCATCAAAGGAAGCTCCGGCTCGGGCAAGACCACCTTCCTAGAGGACGTTTACCGATCGCACAAATGCATTTATATTCGTCAGTATCACAACATTCGGCCGTATGTGATTGTCTCCAAGATCCCTAATTTCGACCCGAGCAAGCTTCCTTTTGGGATATTTATGTGAAAGAAGGAACCGACAAGTCGATACCCACAGGTGGGACCATGGCGGGAGAATTCACGGCGGGTCTCGGGAGGTCAACGCAAGTTGCTTCTTTTGAACTCGTGCTACAACGATGTTCGGGGAAATCGAATCTACTCATTTGCCTCGATGAACCGTTTGCGGGTGTTACAGATGACTTTGTTCCTTTATTCTAGAACGCTTGGAAATATTGAGAAAAGACCATCAAATTCTGCTCGTCACGAACGATCACGTCGAAGCTTTGACTCGAATGGCCGATAACACAATTACTGTGAGTGCGGTCGATCGTTCGATTGTCAAAATCAATCATTTGGGCAATATTGATCGCAATAAGGCGATTCAAGCTCTTTCGGTGGGAAAGAACTACGTCTACAAAGGCTCCTGGGACGATCTAAGGTTCTTTTCGAGGTGGAAGTTCTCAACAATGCAGGCTTGATGGGAATCGGAGCATTTGTGGCGCTATTCTTTTCTTTGTTTCTTCTCGGCTTTTGGGACTCACCCGATAACCAAGCTGTTTTGGTTCTCAATGCAGGATCGCTCATTGCCTTCTTTTCGGTCAACCCGTATCTGATGGCGCTTCCCGAATGGCGTGTGTACATGATGGAAGAGTCGGAAGCGCTGCTCCACAGCTCCAAAAAAGTTGAACAAGGACCTGAAATCCGGTATTTGCATCTTTCTGTTTATCGTTGTTTCCGTGATTCAGTTTGGCACGACAAATGCTGTCATGAACGGACTCGAAAGCTACACTTTTTGGGTGGCTATTCTGATGGACAGTCTCAGCATGACATTCTCGTCACTCTTCTTTGGTCTTTACACGGACCTTCCCAAGCAAGCGGTCCTGTTTCTAGCCGATATGCCGTTCATGTTCATGATATTCTTGTCAACGACCTTCTCACCCGGTTCGGGAATACCTGTATTGAAGGAGCTGCGTTATTTGTTTTCGCGCTTTTATTTTTGGTGCATGCTTCCAGGAGTTTTGGAAGAAATGGAGGATGCCCCGCTACGCATACGCAAAACATGATTTATATGTACCTTACAGGAGTCGTGCTTCCGTTTTTACTATTTCTGGTGCCGATGGGCATATCCAAGACTTTCTTTCATCCGCGAAAAAGAAAGTAGCAGTTAAAGTGAATTGGAAGGATGGTGAGTTTCGTGAATTGCAGATGGAGTTGTTCGGTAAATCCATCTTGGACGGGCCCGACGATGTGACGCCTGCTTCTAGTCATTCGAAAAGAACGTTTCGTTGACATGATATTGAGAAGACTTTAGGAATTTGAATATATAAGC
This sequence comes from Fistulifera pelliculosa, assembly GCA_026008555.1. Classification (NCBI taxonomy): domain Eukaryota; phylum Bacillariophyta; class Bacillariophyceae; order Naviculales; family Stauroneidaceae; genus Fistulifera; species Fistulifera pelliculosa. Next base: position 15,569 of record BROJ01000373.1, read on the forward strand.
CTCGACGATATTAGTCAACCGCGATACTGTATTGTCGCTCTTATACATACATTCCTGCTATCATCATATGCTTGTCTAGGACTCGCAGCTATAGCACGTGTAAATCGAGTTTGCATTCGCCGACTTCGGAAATCCCGTTCCGGTATATTGGGATAACCCCGTGGAGAATCCGTCAGGGCACAATAATCCCACATTAGACTGGGAGTCTTTGTTGTCAAATAATAAAATACACGCAGAGCTGCTCTGATCCCACAAACCCGACGGCTTTCGGTGAGCTCTCCGCATCGGTTTGACATTCGCCAGACGTCTTTCCCGGACTAGCGTCTTGACAGAAATCGAAGAATTGCCCAGTGCTGTCGAAACAAAAGCCGACACCGATGACTTTTCCACATTTCTTTCTATTGTTTCTTGAACCTTCGCCGTCGCAGAGTCTTTTGAATAACAAAGACCTTGATGTTTCTATCGACATGTCATTGCTGTCTCCCGCAGCAGCCCCTGCAAGACAGGTTGAT
>BROJ01000375.1:0-89823 GCA_026008555.1 Fistulifera pelliculosa
TGTTCATCCAGGAAACCACGGCACCGGTGATTCCGTGAAGCTACCTTCTTGGCACAGACGCTTGCCAGCCTCAACGGCATCAATTTGGAGCCAGCCAACTCCCATGCACGCAGAGTCCTCAACAACTGGGATGCTCGGGATGGCATGGCGGTGGCCAATGCACTGGCAAACGATGCGCTCAACGAGTTTGCTGGTTTGGGAATGGATGTTGCAGCCGTTCGGGTTGGCATTGAGGACCTGTTCTCTCCAGTTGTGTTGAGTTGCTTCTTTACGGCTCTTTCCAGCATCGGCATCCACGGTCTATCCCACGCTGGGAACATTGCTCCCCGTGACGAGACCAGAGACAATGTCCGGGCCTTTGCTGCTAACTACAAGGCGAACTTTCTCTTCATCCCATTCATGGCAGCGCACAAGCAGCTCTCCACCGTCAATGTGCAAAACAATGGCGAAGTTCTTCCAAAACCAGTTTGGTCAGAAAGTCATCAACCCTACGTTTTGGGACGAGGCAGTCAACATCAAGCGCACGGCTTCTGGGAATTTTTCAACCATTGAGATCGGCGCATTTATTCCGGATTGGGCGATTCCTGAGGCAGACATCCAGGAGCACCAGCTTGCCATGGCCTGGTTGGCATTGAACGGGCCGGTGTTTCCGACGGGACAGCATTTCTACTTGAGCTTGAAGCAGGAGTATGTGACAGTTTTCATCCGAAACATGCAGAGCCCGCTTGTCAAAGCTGCCCGCATGGCTGGATTCTTCCCGGTGTTTGCTATCAAGAACGTCATTGTGCAGGAAACCGGCCTGTTTGGCCTCAACAAGCGCCAGATGACAACTATCAACATGCAGCCTCGTTCCTATCTGGCTCGCTCGTTGGTTTCTCGAAGGGATCCGGCGACAACGTGCAGATTGTGACAATCAGGAACGATAACAACGAGCTGATGGTCTTGCCAAATAACAACGCCTGAGTTTCCTTTGTTTGTTCCAACCCCGTCCATTCTACATTCTAAATTGCATGCTTGCATCTCGTTCCATGTGTGGCATCCGTGCCTGCGTAACTTAGGTAATCCATTCTTACATAGTATTCCTGCCCGTTCTCTTACTGCTGTTCCCCTTCTTGTTTCCTCTTGCACACTGCCTTAGTTTTTTCATCACCATGTCCGACAATACCTCTTGGAATGAAACATCTAATCCTGCACCATCGGCACGTCACCCTGGTACTGCCCTGGCACCTACACATTTCTGCCAGCATCCCAGACAAAGTTCGAGCTCACAGATCACCTGCGGTCCTTTATGCGTGCAAGATCACTGGGCAGCCCCGTCCCCAGTACCGCAACTTTGCCACGACAAAGCAGACAAAGGGAAGGTGAAAATGTTCAGCCCCAGCAAGGCCAACCAGAACTCCTTCCGCTGAAGCTTTCAAGGATGCGCTCGCGACAGGCACCAGAAGGCCTTTTCCGTTGCAACGGCAACCCGTGCGCAATCACGGTAAAATTCTATTTTCCACGACCGAAGTGCCATTATTGTTTTGGACCACCGGGACAGGACCGGCCGCTTAGAAATGATGCGCCCAAATTCGTGACCCACGCCCCCCCGACATCGACAACTGCGTCAAGCTGGTTCTGGATGCGCTTCAGGGTACGGCTTTCCAGAATGACTCTTGCGTCGTCCAAATAACCAGCACGGCTGTAATGTCGACCACACGCAGCTTGTGTACAGGGATGGGCTTCACTACGAGGGTACTACGCTGATAAAGGCGGTGGAAATGGACCCAACCATAGTTCCTCCAAACTGCAAGTGTCTCACGTGTACAAAATAAAATTGATAGTAAATTCCTCATTCTGTTCATTATTTACAACAATCCCTATTTCCCACTTTTCCCACTTTCCGGTGAATTCCCAGTCCCATCCCCATCTCTCAGTTCCCCTTTTCAATTCCTCTTTCTACTTTCCTTCTTCCTACTTCCAAGTTACTTCTACCTACTTCTACGTTTCATTTTCCATGTTCCATGTTCCAAATCCCAATTTCCAAATTCCTAACCTAACCCACCGACACGGACGCCCTTACCCATTCGGGCCAGGATCCCTACAAAGTCCTGGCCAAGCAGGAACGTGCCAAGCGGGACCTTTACGCGGTTCCTGCGCGGAACGTCGGCGAGATTTTACTCCTCTTGTCTTTTCTGTGGATGGGTTGATGGGTGAGCAAGCGACAGCCGCCGTCTCGCGACGCCTCGCTCGCCGCCTCTCAAAAAATGGGGGCGATCGTACTCAACTGTTTGTGGTTTCGTGCGATCGCGCTTGAGCATATCGCTCGTTCGGTCTGTCAGCATGCTGCTGCGCGCGCGCCGCGGATGGAGCCCCTCCGCGCGATAGACCAACTTGGGATGGCTCGGGCCTCCTCCTTTATTAGGAGACGACACGGTCGTCACCTTAGTATTTAGTCTCATTCCCAGTCCCGGACCGTCATTCCCACGACGACACGATTCCTCCGGGACCGGGATTCGAAATACCCTCATCCTACCGGGAGTGGTTTTCGGTCTAGTTAATAGCCTAATATCTACGTAGTACCGTTTTTCCACCCTAACCCTAACGATAGACCAACTTGGGATGGCTCGGGCCTCCTCCTTTATTAGGAGACGACACGGTCGTCACCTTAGTATTTAGTCTCATTCCCAGTCCCGGACCGTCATTCCCACGACGACACGATTCCTCCGGGACCGGGATTCGAAACACCCTCATCCTACCGGGAGTGGTTTTCGGCCTAGTTAATAGCCTAATATCTACGTAGTACCGTTTTTCCACCCTAACCCTAACCCTAACGTTCTCACTTTTCAAATATATATTTTTATTGCGAATTTCATATTTTTGTCGTTATTATGCCTCGTTTTTGTCTAAGTCAACTGTAGTTCCATAGTTCCTACTACTTCTGTGTCTAATTCGCTTGACCGCTGTAGTCAATCCGTTCACGCCATAGATGATCACCTCGAGATATCCACTCTCAAGATGACGTGAGCATAGGGTTAAACGAGGAAAGCTATTTGGAACGATTAGTTTCCTTGATTGCAAGGTTTTGGATTGCAACAATCAAGATCTAGAATGTAGTCATAATTCGTAAAGAGAGAGAGTTGAGACAAGTTTGGTTTCATTAGTTAGTTCATCAGGGATCGAGTCCACTGGTGAAAGTAAGGATATCCGGAGATTTTAACACGCCAGTGGAAGAGCTGACGGGGCCTTGATTGTTCGTGGTGGTGAAAGGTAACATGTAATTTTGATTCTGCTAATACTCACCATGGTGTGACTGGTAAGTGCGCAGTGCTGTTTCATGTTGCAGATTAAACCTGGCTTGAGTTGGTGCTGCTTGGTGCGGAAATGGAAGGAACCGCGGTAAGCTCGACGCTCCCATTGCCTTGCCCACCTTGCTTGTCATTGTTTGGACAGCAATAACAGACAAAGCAGAAAAAGTTGCCAATTTTCACCTCTTCGATCTTAATGCCACAACAACACTCGTCAACATGTAAGCACTTTAAAGTGCAAACAAATCCAGCGAGACCAGCCACAACAGCAAGATAAAGGCTAAAAAGAGAGCCAATGACAATACCAAAATCTCGCCCAATCCTAGATCATCTTTCTCTGTTGGTGCTGCAGCCGGCAGAGAAGGAGGTGTTACAACCGGTGTCAAGGTGGTCTCTGCGGTAACTGCTACCACCGGCAAAGAGGTGGGTGCTTCCGTTGCTGGAACCACCGGTGATGAGGTGGGCGGTGCCGGTACCACTGAAGGAGGCGCAGATATCATTGTCGGTGCGGTGGTGGGTACATTTGTGAGCAGGAAATAGGTTCAGTCGTCCCACATTCGCAGCAAACACGGTCTTCAAAAAGAAGAACCCACGAGGTCGTTGTTGGCATTTATCTGGGTCAGGTACATGCTGGAGTCCCCACATGGCTTTGAAATGGTTTCAGCAGTACTGTCGAAGCATTTGCTCGCCGAGCACATTGCTGCTGACCCCTGTGGTGTAGCGATCCATGTCCAACTGACATTTGGTGAGTTCAAATGCAGGACAAGTCGCCACTGAACGAGTTGCCAACAATTTTATCGCCTCATTGACGTGTTCGCTTCCGAGGGCTATGCGCAATGCGGCGAGAAGGATGTCAACTGCTACCACGCCGACGAGGACCGGAGGTGATTTGGTGCGGTCGTATACCGGAGCCGACCCTGTCGTGCCCAACTGATTTCCGTCTTGAAGAGGTAGGGCTCTACCCAAGCCACAAACTCGGAATTCAAGTCCGTGCCCAAGCCGAGCGCAAAGAAGCGGTAGTAGTTTGCTAGAGCCTCGACGAGCTTTTGGTTGGTTTCAATCTTTGACCAAAATCCGTATTCGGTCGAACAGGCTAGCTCCTTCGGATAGGCATGGACATTTTCTTGTTCCGAGACTGAGTACGTGAATAATAACACAGGATGCCCGATAGTTGTAGATATCGAATTGAGTCGGCTATTTACCATTTCGGTGACAACGTCTTTTCAATGCCGTCGGGCTTCGTCATCACTCCATCTGTGAGGAATATAATCCCTGAATTGCAATTGACTGCAGCATTTTGGAGGTGTGAATTGTTGAGGATATCCAATGCTTTCTTAAGACCTTCGAACATATTTGTACCTGACCCGACTTCAGTGTTATTGATGCTCTGGATCAAGAACTCTTTGTTTTCCTTAGTCGCCTCGTACAGAAACTGGCCTTGAAAGCGGTCACTTCCGTGGCATCATCAAAGGTGACGATCGCAACTCGGTCACTGGTAGTCAGCGTTTCAATTACCTTAATGGCCGCCTCTTTCATCATCGTCATGCGCTCGCCCTTCATCGAACTAGACTTGTCCAATACAAGGACAATGTTCTTGGGCCCGCTGGTTCCTGCCACATACCAGGGTCTTTCCTATTATCGTAATCTCCACACGTCTCGGATGAACGTCCAGGAAAATTCGAAAGGCGCCTTCCGTTGTGCCGTAGTAACTGGCTCGAGGAGAGATTCCGTAAATGTCCCAAAATCCTTGTCCTCTGCCATCCGATTAATGAGCCACTCGTCCATCAATCGGCTGTAGCAAAGCTCTTCCAACACACGCTGATTGCTTATATCTGCGCCGGGCGCAAGGCGGTAGTTGCTATGGGTCTGACTTTCCCATCCGCATCCGTTGCCTCCGCTACATGCCGAAAGAAGAAAATCGGGAGCCGCCGGACAAGTCGGATTTGGTAGCGCGGAATCACACTCGTGGTAATTTGCCGCCTGACATTGCAGGAATGTCTCCGCGCTGCAACGTTGTTCCAAGTAAACTAGTTCCATGAAATCGCGAAGCTCGAGGACATGCTTTTCGATTTTGCGATGACTTGATTGAAAGCTGTCATGTCAGCAAGGACCGTTGAGATCAGAAAGGGTAAAAACGGAGTCTCATGGTTGTTTAGTTGAAAGTAGAACAAAACGAATGAAACAAAAGGTAGGAAGATGAAAATAATTAACGAATGAATGAATGAAGTGAGTTTGGCGCAAAGGTGCGTGAATCGTGAATGCCTGAGGAAGATGCAAAATGCAAATTGCGCATCCAAAAAACGAAACATCCTTTACAGTTCAGTTTTCTCACCTCTCGCTTCTCCGATAGTGATGTGTACTAAGATCCAAATCTCGCACTAGTTCTACGCTGTAATATTAAATAAATAATTAACGAAAACATTCCAGTCGCTTTACTTTTATTTGGATAGTCATGTCACGTGTTTGTTTCATGTATGGTTCTTGTGAGTTGCGAATTGTGAATCCTGGATCCTGGCTTTCGATTTGAGACGGCCGTGACTGCCGACAGTAGTAGTTTGAAGTATGATAAGCAGCGTTCCCGTTACCGTTTTTATATCTGTCAGTTTTCACAAAATTACGACGTATTTCCGTTCTCACTTTTCAAATTATATATTTTATTGAAAACTTCATATTTTGTCGTTATTATGCCTCGTTTTTGTCTAAGTCTACAGTCGTTCCCTAGTTCCTACTAGTTCTGTGTATAGTTCGACATGCCCTATTTTACATATTATATAATCTACGTATAATGGTCTATAATACGTACCATAGTCAAATGTACGTTCACCTGAATTGGGATCTCCGGTTCCCGTCTGGGGCTGGGTCCCTATTTCACTGGACTGGATGATCCTGCTTTCACTCCATTACATTTTTCTAACTTCTCAATTTTACTTTTAGATCGCAGATTTTGTTTCTTTACGCGATCGCTTATGGTTAAGGTCTCAATCATTTGGATTGCAGCCAGCTTCATACGGTCCAACCGTTCTCCTTCCGTGAAAGACGACACATCGAGGACCAATGCAACGTTCTTGGTACCACTGCTCCCGCAAGCATTCCAGGGCCTGTCTCTGTTGTTGCAATCTCCACACGTTTCTGAGGGAATACGGAAACATTCGGAACGCTCCTCCAATGCGCTCCCAAACCTCCTTGTCTTGTTCAGCGCGTTGAATGAGCCACTCGTCCATCCATCGGCTGTAATATAGTGCTTCCAACACCTGCGGATGTGTTATATCTGCGGTGGGTGCAACGCGGACGATGCTATCGGTGGAACTTATCGACGCAATGTCCGTTGGATCGTCCTTCCATTCCGGACACGTCGGATGATTCAACAGCTCGGGGTCATACTCGTTTTCATTTGCTGCCTGACTTTGCCCAAATGTCTCCTCGCTGCAACGCTGTTGGAAGAGAGCTCGTTGTATCAAGTCGCGAAAAGCAACCAAGTGGTTCTCGAGTTTCGCAACGACAACTCGTATGCACGAGAAGAATGAAGAAAGGATTCTCATCCAAAGAAGTCTCATGCTTGTTGCGTTGGGTGTTGGATTATTTATTTATTAATCAAAAGAAAAGAAAGAAAAGGTGGAATGAAGGAGGTGAAAGGAAGGTGAGGCGTACGTGGTAGAAGGAGACGATTCTGCATTCTTATTGCTTTTTGCATAGTGAATGAATCGTGATGCGGTTTTGGATCTTTTCCACTGGACCGCTGGGTCCCTATTTCGCTGGACTGGATGATCCTGTTTTCACCCTGCGACACTATCTCGTTCCGAAAATACGTGAACGTTGAAGTTCGTCCGTCGCGCGATTTTGCGCGCAAAGACGGCTCCGACGGTTCAGATACGTCTACGTCATTCGTCTCTGCCGAAATCTTGGCGTACGCCCACACCCCACCGCCCACCGGTGCTGGATCGGCGTTTTTTTCGCAGGCATGGTGCGTGCTTGTGTGCGACGTATGCTTTCACCACCGCGCAGCACCGCGGCGTCTTATGTCATCCATTTGTTGTTGCAAGTGCACACACACAAACACACTGTCTCTTCTGTTGCCCTCTCCATAACAGCGCCCTTCTGTTTTGACTCCGAATATACTTATTGTTATTCCGAATTGCAGCAATTAATTGATTGATTGATTGCTATTATATTAATTGTAATATTCATTCAGTTCGATTCATTCATTCATTCATTCATTCATTCAACTCGCAGCTTGATTCGAAAATGAAATTGACATTTGTATTTGCCCTGTTGGTAGCGTCGGCGCAGGCGTTTGCCCCGCAGCCACGCACTGCTCGTCCTTTGACTCTGCAAAAGAAGGAAGAACTTCGGCGGAACTCGGAACGCCATGTGAAGACGAATGTGCGCTCGAATCCTTTCCCAATCTTCCCGAATCGGTGCATCCGGGTGTTTTGAGTGGAAAGGCCATGATGGATTTATTGAATCATGCCAAGGAGAATGGTAAGAGAGTCGGGGTGTTGTGTTGCGTATTGTGTTAGTATGACTGTGTTGTAGAGTATTTGAATTGTGAACAGTGCGAGATAATGAGAAGCGGAGACTGTAGAGAGAGGAGCCTCGAGTTATCGTCGCGGCGGAGTTTTCTCAATGTTGCTGCGGTGGTGCCTTTATTCATTCATTCATTCATTCATTCATTCATATCGTCATATGGTCGTCGTCTCTACTCGTTCTCTTGCATTCTCTTTACTCTCACTCACATTCATTCTTTCTCTCTTTTATTTACCCCTCTCTCAAACACAGGCTACGCCATTCCGGCCGTCAATTGCGTCACCAGCTCGAGCATCAACGCTTGTTTGGAAGCGGCGCGCAAAACGATTCCCCATTATCATTCAATTGTCGTCCGGAGGATCGCAGTTTTACGGAGGCAAAGGATTGGACAATAGCAACTACCGTGCGGCCATTGCGGGTGCCGTCAGTGCGGCCTTTCACACAAGAACCATGGCGGAACAGTACGGTGTGCCCGTCATTTTGCACACGGATCATTGTGCCAAGAAGTTGTTGCCCTGGGTCGATGGGCTCTTGTCGGCTTCGGAGCGTTATTTCAAAACGCATGGTGAGCCGCTCTTTTCCAGTCATATGATTGATCTGTCGGAAGAGCCGATTGAAGAGAACATTGAGATTTGTCAAGATTACTTGAAGCGAATGAGCAAGTTGGGTATGTTGCTCGAAATGGAATTGGGTATTACAGGAGGTGAAGAAGATGGTGTCGATAACAGTGATCGTCCCATGGAGGAATTGTACTCGAAACCGGAAGAAATCTACCAAGTGTACGAGGCGTTGATGCCGATCTCCAACATGTTCTCGGTTGCCGCCGCCTTTGGTAACGTGCATGGTGTCTATAGTCCGGGCAATGTCAAATTGGAGCCCAAGATTCTGGATCGCGCGCAGGCGTACATTTCCGAGAAACTCGGTGACAAGGCGCCGGCGGACAAGAAGCCGGTCATGTTTGTGTTCCACGGTGGATCCGGAAGTGATGTCAGTGATATTCAGGAAGCCATTGGATACGGTGTCATTAAAATGAACATTGACACTGATACGCAGTGGAGCTACTGGTCCGGAATCAAGGAGTTCGAGGCCAAGTACCACGACTATTTGCAGACTCAGATTGGAAACCCGATGGTCCGGACAAGCCCAACAAGAAGTACTACGATCCTCGTGAGTGCCTGCGATCGGCCGAAGTTTACACGGCCAAGCGCTTGAAATGAGCTTTGCTGATCTGAAGTGCCAAAATATCTTGGGATTGGGTGACGTTTCGGATGCCAAGAACATACTAGGACCCAGACGTGGTGGTCTTCCGGTATAAATTGTGTGAGAGCGAATTTGTTTGCTTGCTAAGGTTAGATCGGAAACGCCGATGGAAAGGCGTCGAAATCAATTAATTGATTTTTACAAGTGTTGGTCGTTAGTTGTTAGTGTTATTTTCAATGAATTTGATCTATGGATGATTTTAGTTATTCCGGCTGTGATCTCGCGCAGCACAAGAGTGCATTGTATTGAACGTTCGCCCAAACGTTCTGCCCCATTCGCAACTAATATCGACTGCGCTTAGTAAAGCTTTGCAGTTTTCTATTATTTCTATATTTGTGAAGTTATGGAGATTCATTGAACAACCGATCTAACGCATACAACATGTCGATACTAGAACCATTCGAGCACCTTCGAATGGAATTCTTGCAAGCAGTAATGTTTCGGTTGCGGGAGCGCAACCAACGCAGCGACGAATACCAACTATGATTGCTCGAGCTTATCTTTGTCCTCGAACTCGTCCAATTTCAAAGAGCGTTGGGGTCCACTTCGTATTGGAGAAAATCAAAGGATGGTTGCCGTTTTTCATTGCATTCACAGATGCTGCCCCTTTGTCTTCAAAAGTAAAATCACCGCACCCGTTCATGTTTCTGTTCGTAGATGGAGTGTTAAAGTGGCAAGGTCTACTCATGTATCATCTCGCACTGCTTTCTTTGCGGCTCGGAACTTATGAGTCTCTGCTTTACGTTTGACAGGAATAAGGTCATCAAGATCGATACCTCCAATGTATTCACACAAAACATCTGCATGGCTTGATATAAGCAATGCTGAGCATGGAAAGTTGGCCGAAGGTATTTCCACCAACGCAGCTGCCACCAGTGACAGCCTTAAGGACGTTGACGGTTCTTTTACCAGTTTTGGAGATTCATTATACACACGATTCAACGCATACAGCTTACCGATACTGGAACCATTCGAACACCTGTTGGTCTCACGTTCGTAGACAGTGAGTTTCGGTTGATCGAGAGTAATCGCTCCAGTGCTTCATAATCGAGTACATATGGTCCTTGCAAAAGCTCGTGCCATGAGGGAGAGCATGTCACAATAAACGTGTGGAGCGCCCTGTACTCTTCCATCGCTTTGAATATTTTCGGCAAGTGCGGTACCCAGTTCACCGACCTGAAACTGTTGTCCAAATTCAGATATTTCAGCTTGGGGTTCCCTTTGATGACCCCTATTAAAGCGTCTGCGATATGTTCTGCGTCCATACCACCCTTTTCCACCAAGCATTGTAAAACGGAACTTTTCGAAATGTCCCAGTTCGGCGACTCGGTTCAAGAACGAGATGAGAATCGTATCCCAATCACGAGCAAAGCCAAAAATCAATTGTCAAACTGAGATCTTTCGCCGGAATGTCGGTTGACTGGAGGTCCTCTAACTGGACTTGCTCGGTTTCTACCTGGTAGTCGAGAGCGTTCACCTTGGCCGAGAATGGTAAACGAACAAGATCCTCGTACACGCAGCTGATTGTAAGCTTATTAATGATTCCAGACTTCAAATTCAATAGTCGCTGTAAATTGTCAGGGTAAACGGCATCTGTTTTCGAGTAAATGCAATCACAAGAGAACCAAAGCAATATTGTCTCTGCTCCAGTGCGTCGACGAACGCTGTTCCTTCATCTCCAAAACGGAAGCCATCACGCTCCCATTCCGGCTTGGCAAGGGTCAAATGCACAGGATACGATCTCGTCGCAAACACAACAGACTGCTCCGCACTCCAGCATCCAATTTTGATTTGCAAATGCCGACTCGGATTCGCATCTAGTATCCTAGCCAGCTGCTCGGGTTGGAGGGGAAAATCAAAATGTTCCTCCCAAGACGGGCGATAGTCGATGAGCAGATAGTCGCTGTTCGAGTCATGTTGAAGCGACAGAGAAAACGTGGTTGGCTCTGCAATCGCAGCATCTGTATTTCCATAAATCGCACAGTTCAGATAAAAATTGTCAGGATGAGAAGCAATGGTGAAGGAAGCATGCCGTTTTCGATTCGATAAACAGAGAAGCGTCTAATTTTCTCGCCAAATCACGGAAATGTTGTCACTAATTGTTATTATTCTCCCAAGCAAATTCATGCAAATGTGTCGGCTCTCGCAGCATTTTGTGAATTGACAAAGCTGTTTGAAACTCGGACGGCCGGAATGCGTTTTGCGCGGACGACAGCCGATCGCTGGGAACGAGCTCAAGTAGCGGCTCTTGCATCGTCTCTTGTTGTAGCAGATCCATTATTCTGTTTTGTAAAACAGATAATAACGTTCAATAGCAACAATCGAGTCGTCAAGAATACCACGACTTTTGCTGCTTTGATGCGAGTTTTTCCACTATAAAGCATCAGGTACCGGTGTGAAGCAGACCGGCTCTCGCTTTGGCGACCGGGTGACGAGACGATCGACAGCACGCAACGCGAAGAAAGCAACACGAACAAAACGACAACACACAAGACGATGATTGATTGAATGAATGAAGGAAAGAGGAATGAATAATAGTCTTGCTTCGAAAGAAAATAGTTACTCAAATAACAATAGATCTACGAGTAGTCGAGGTGAACGAATCATTTCAAATGACGATGAATGAATGAATCAATGACGAATGCCAAGCATGTAGAACAACACAAAGCCATCTGCGTTGCTCGTTGTGATGAATGAATCTCACGCAGAAAAGGATATATCGTCTTAGAGGAACTCTCTACCGGTGTGAAGATTTCAAGATACAGTGTTGATTTGAGCGAAAGAGTCAAGAGCAACGGCTTGAAAGAAGCGCTTGTTGCGTGAATTCTATCTTTTCATTATTAATTTGTCCGAAATGAGCAAAATGAAACCATGGAACAACCAGAAACGAAAAACTAGGCGACGCAGAATCATCTATGTGAGCCGTAGAAAGGATGGATGTCGACCATCAGCGTTTGGATGATTGAAAGTAGCGCAGACGAATCGAACGAGGACCATCGTACGGTCGCTTTGAGGATTCCTCGCCTCCGCTGCTGCTACAAAATGGCTACGGAGCTTGCTTTCGGAGGGCTTTCCTACAGTTCCTCGTTGAGAGCTTGTCGGTCGTTACTTGACAACCCCGTTTGCGCCAATGTTTCCGGCCCATGACGCTAGTGGCGCTTTAACAACATGGATGTCACAGTCCTGCAATTTCGAAACTACTGCGACTGGTAAATTGGTCAGCCTTGAACTGAATGAATACTACTACGTGACAAGTTTGAAGGCAGAGGATTCGGCAATGACACGGGCGTTGAAGCTCCGAAAGAACGAGCCATGATTAGAATTTGGGTGAACCTTTTTTCGATCATATCGATTACGCGGTTCGCACCGGGCGCCTTGTTATGAATCAAACTATTGCAACATGAAAACTGGAAAGTCGCTTATTTTCCGGCAAACTTTTCGCTGTTTTGAGAGAAAGATGCATCGCAACGGAAGTGTCGTCTTTAACAATGTTGTTAAGACTACTTTGGCGATAGGAAAGAGCAGTACAGCGTGCATCTAAACTTTTATTCATAGAATATTTATCAATAGGAGCTCATTGCAAAGAAAACAGCAAACGTGCTCACGCCTCATTTCGCGCCACTTTCTTCACGGCTCGGGGCGGCTAAGCCCTCGCTTTGCGTTTCGAATTATGAGTAGGTCGACGTTGCACAGCGCTTGTGATTGTACCCTCATCATCCATATTCATGTGCCCAATGAATTCGCAAAGAATATCAGCGTGGTTGGATAGCAACAGCGCTGTGTAATGGAAATTCGTCAAAGCACTTTTACCAACGCCGTCGCAACAAGTGAGGGTCTTAATGCTGTAGATTCCTCTTTCACGAGCTTTGCGGATCCATTATATACACGGTTCAGCGCATACAACTTGTCGATGCTGGATCCATTTGAACATCTTTCGCCTTGATTGTTACAGACAATAATGTCTCGGTTACGTGAGAGCAACCGCTCCAGGGCTGAGTAGTCTGGCTCGAAAGAATCACTAGAGGAATCGTCGTCTGAATCCGAAGAAGAGGAATCGTCATCTGAATCGGAAGAAGAAACACCGCTTTCGGAATAGGAAGTAATAGAATCTGCTGAAGAAGAGGAATCGTCTAATGAACTTGACATCGGGACAGCGGCTTGCGGATCAGCCGCAGTTAAGTCATCGTCCAATGTATCATTTGACGTCGAGTCTTCATCTGATGAATCTAAAATCGAGTCTTCGTCTGATGAGTTCGATGAATCTGAACTGTACGCTGCATAGCGGTGAGGTGGATAGCGATCCAAAATAAATGTGCGTAGTGCGGGGTGTCCTTCCATAGCCTCGAAAATATTCTCCAAGTGGGGACACGCATCTAAAGATCTTGGATGAGTTCCAGGTCTAAAACGTCAAATTTGAATTCCCGTTGATTGCGCCAATCAATGCTTGTTCGCTACCTCGTTCCCGTTCCAGTCGAAACCAGAAAAATCAAATGAGACGCTTAGACTTTCGAAATGGCCCAGCTTGGCCACTCGACTTAAAAAAGACACCAAGAGTCCACTCCATTCGTCTCCAAAGTCGACTTGTATACACAACGTTAGAGCGCTTGCCACGATATCTAGAGCATTCAAACTACCGGGCCGTAGGTATATCGCGCTAATCTTGTAGTCCAGGGCAATGATTTTAGCCGAAAACGGTAGCAAAACAAACTTTTGGTCCAAGGGCCGCATCGTAAGCTTGTCGAAAATGTTGTCGAGTTTCAAGAGCCGTCTGAAATTTTCACGGCTAAAAGGTAACCCATCCATTTCACAGTCAAGATCAAGTGATCCAAAGGAGGATTGTCGTTTCTCCAGTGCATCTAGGAACGGCGTTCCTTCTTCAGCAAAACCCAAACCGTCAACCGCCTCGATCAACTTGAACTTCAAAGGATAAGGTCGTGTGGCCAAGCCGATGGAGTGCTCCGCCGTAAAGGCACTGGTTGAGAGGTGAATGCGTCGTGACGGATTTGAATCTAATATCTGTGCGAGCTGCTCGGCTGAGAAGGCAGCGAAATTGATTTGTTTGTCCTCCTTGCTCTGGCAAAAGCGGTCGATTTGAAGCAATGCTTCCGCATCGTCGGGGTGTTTGGTGCTCCAAAGGTATCCTGTACCCTCCGGATGCTTGAGAGACCAGAACCAGGTTGCTGTTTCTGCAATAACTTGATCCGTTTTGCCATAAATGGCTCCACACAAATGATGGTCGCCGATAGATATTGTCCAGTGAAAAGGTTACAAATCGCTTTTCATCATATCCATAATGACCAGAAGATATACAAATAACCGACTCATTATCACGCCAAAATCATAATGTTGTCATGTTTTTGCCAGTCAAACTCCTCGAGGTCGCTCGGTTCTCGCAGTAATCGATACATGGGCTTGTTTTTTGCGTTGTTATCCTGGTCGGAATGCCTTTTGTTTGGAAGAGAATTGTTCCCTGGGTATAAGCTCAAGCAGCAGATCATCCTTTTCTTTCTTGCCATATTGCGTATTGCTAATTGTGAGAACAAACAGAGACAGATGATTAAAAAAAAAAGAGACTGCAAGGAAAGGAAGTCGAGAATGATGTTGTCGAAAAATCGGCGCTGCTTGCTATTACGGCTTCTCGGTTTGCAATCTTCCGTCAAGATTTTATTTTATTTATGTTGTCTGCGCGCTCATAGATTTTCTATGCGTGCGTTTTGCCAAGCATAGAATTTCGATACATGCGGTTTAGCCGTAAATTTTCCGTCCGCATTATTTCGCTCCCATAGAATTTCGGTGCGTCCGGTTTTGCAAAAAAATCTCGTCCGGATTGTTTCGGTGCACATAGGATTTCTTTACGTTTGATTTGCCCGCATCTTCTCCCGTAATATTATAGTTTGTTGCGAGCTTGGATTTCGGCAAAATCGAGCGCTACCAAGATAGGGATCCGTGTCGGGCGTCTAGTTATTTATAAATACACTCTGAAAATTATACTTGAGAAAAGGTCATGTAAAAGAAGAGCTAATTCATTCTTGACTCAAGTCTCATTTCGAGCGACTTTCTTTGCATCACGCGCCGGCTCTTCCTTGCCTCGTTTACGTTTCATTGGGTTCATTCGAGGAGACCCTGAGAAACAGGTAATACTGCATCGTCCTCCGACACACGCGACTGCACAACCAAATATTCCTCCACACCCAATAAGGATTCACACAGCACATCTTCTTGATTCGCCAACAACAACGCCATGTGCGGAAACTTTTACAAGTACTCTTGACCAATGCCGTTTCCACCAACAAGGGTCGCATGGCCGTCGACTCTTGCGTCAGTTTATCAAGTCCATGATACATATCATTCAGCAAATAGCAACTGTCAAGGGCCGGTCCATTCGAGATTCGATTTCCAAACGGATCCAAAACAGTAATATCACGATTCCGCGACAGTAACTTCTCGAGCCAAATATACTGCACATCCTTCCAGTTTCGATCGTTCAAAATAACAGTCCGTAGATTCTCATGTTCTTGAATCGCCTGGAAAATCGTTTCAAGATACGGTGCCCAATCAAAGAACCCATGACTGTCGCCCAAATTCAAATACGTCAATTGTAAACTGCTGTGAATGGCCAAAGCCAGCGCTTCCGCCACGGGCTTTAATTCGTGACCACTCCGGTATTGTTTCCCACAATCAATTGCAAAACCAAAGCGCTCCAAATGCCCCAATGCCGCCACGCGATTCAAAACGAAATCATGGTACCTTCCCATTCATCGTTGGTTCCCAGAAAGAATCGAAATTGCAAATCACGCGTCACAATTTGCAAAGGATCCAAATCTTGCGGCTCGATTTGACGTGCGTCCATTTCATATCGCAGTGAATTGACATGGAGTCGAAACGGATGCAACACCAATTCTTCATCGACAAACGAACACGAAAACGTTTCAAACAATACGAATGCATCATCATTGTTGCGTTCGAGATGAAACATTCGATACAAATTGGCCCTCGAAAACGGCATTTGATCCAATTCCTCGTAATCAATAGTGAGTGAACCAAAGCAAGCCTCGCGTCGTTCCAACGCATCGACAAAGGCCGTTCCTGCTTGAGCCAATTGACATCCATTGTAATGAATTCCCAAGGATTGCGTCAATTTCAATTGAATGGGATACGGTCTGGAAGCTAATACAGTGCACTGCTCGGGCGTGAAACAACCCAATTGAAATTCGTACTGCCGTGTCGGATTCGCATCCATTACTTGAGCGAGCTGCTCAGCCGAAAGTGCGGTCCACTTGAATTCCTTCTTTTGCTGCTGCAACAAGCCATGACTTCCAAACGACTTGATTTTGCATCATCTATCAAAGACCAAAACCAAACGGCCGTTTCCGCAATCGCAACATCCTTGTTTCCGTATATCGCGCATTCAAAAGAGTCGATAAAGTAGTGTCACTGTTGTTGTTTTCTTCATTAAAATGAATCGAAAAGAATAATTTGCGGTCCGCTGTTTGACGCCTTGCACAAGGCCCGACGCACAGAAGCGTCTTGTTGTCCCTCCAAATGGCGATATTGCGATGTTTCTTCCAATCGAAATCATATAAACAAACAGGATCTCGCAACAGGCGATAAAAGGGCAAATGTTCCTTTCGTGTCGCCGCACAATAGGCTTTTGTTTCGCCGACAATTTGGGAATGAGTTGCAGCAGATTATTGCTTTCTGTTGTTTGTGATTGTAATTGCGTGTTATTCATGTTTTCTTATCCGAAAAAAGAGTTGCTAGACTACAAATTGTATTTGTTTATTGTATGCAGCAAGAAGAATGAATGAATCAAAGAAGAGCATGTGCATGCTGCTCTCTCGTTTTCTTGGATCGAGCGCAACGGCAACGAGGTAATACCGCTATGATACCAACTGGTATCCGCTGTCCATGAGAGAAACGTTTGTTTTGAGTCGTCGTCCTCTCCACGACAACACACCGGTGAAACGATCGCTCGTCCATCTAGAGAGCGCTGTTATACAAGCTGTACTCAAGGGAGACGTTCTATTTACAGAAGAACTTGCAAAGAACAAAAGTAAATAGAGTAAAATGGATAGCTTTATAACGCTTTCATGCATGAAGGCTGTAGGATACGGGCCAGGTACAGTATTTCAAAGTTAGGGATCACCTTTACATGAAGCGCATCCAAAGAAACGCGACATCGTCGCTTAGTCACGAAAGACATCCAAATTCATACCGTCAATAAACTCGCACAACATGTCCGTGTGCTTTGATAGCAAAAATGCTGTATCTTTGAAACATGCTGAAGCGCATTCTGTCAACGCCATTGTCAACAGCCATGGTCGCACTGACGCCGACTCTTTCGTCAGCTTTGTCGTTCGGTTATAAACGTAATTGTACGAATATATTTCGTCAATGGCCGTCCTATTTGTAATGAGCTCGTCGTCGTCATAAATATAGACAGCCAGGTTAGTGTTGCAAGAGAGCGCAGCATGGAGATGTTGCCAAAAAAGTCAATTTCCAATTGATTTCTGGGTGTTTGGAGCTCTAATGTAACGGAACGCAGCCTCTTGTGCTCACCTATAGCGTGAAAGAATTTCCCCAACTGAACGAGGGAACAGAAAACAACTTCAGCAATCCTCAGTTTCAAGTGTGTCAACTTTGGATTCCCTTTGATGACACCAATCAGCGCTTCAGCAGCCGTTGTGACAGAAACCGAATCAGTCTGCGACATGAACTGATCTACCGACATGCTCAATCGTTCCAAATGTCCCAGTTCGGCCACTCGATTCATGAAGGGGTGAGCATTTCACCCAATGTGCAATTTCCGTAGACGGTAAACCAAACATCGAGGTCTTTTGGCACAATATCAAGAGACTTGAACTCCTCCGGTTGAACGTTGATGGCCTTAAATCGGTAATCAAGAACATCCACGTTTGCAGAGAACGGAAATAGAGCGCGATTCATGTACAATAATTTGTCATTCATTACCTTGGAACAAGAAAAACAACAGTTGTCGAATCGAAGCACCGCCTCACCCGACTGCTCGAGAGATCCGAAAAGGACATGGTTTCCGCCACCGCTAAGCCTGGATATCCAATAATAGCGCACTTGAGATGATCTTTGATTCCATCACGATTGAACGAAAAACAAATGATATCAAGCATGTTGGTATACGGTGCAAATAAATCATTCACCGAGAATTGAATGATCGTTTCATTCTCGCACCAGAATGCAACGTCGGGGTATTTCTCCCAGTCAATATCCGTCAGACATATCGGTTCCCGGAGCAATTTATAAATAGGAAATTTATAGCCGATAAATGCGACTTTGAGGTCCCATTGCATTGAAGAAAGACTCTCCTGCGGAATGATCTGGAGTATATCTTCCTCCGTTTGCTGCTTCTGCTCCATTCTTTCAATTACTTCCTTCCCGGCTTTTTTCACGGATGGACAGCGTCAAAATATGAGGAGAGTATTGTGCTTTGCTGCTGAATCGTAAGGATGATAATAATACGATAATAGTGCTTTGACATCACTCAACAAACGTTTGTTGCTTTCGCTTTTCTTTTCGGCGTCGCGTCGTGTTGTCGTCGAATTTGCGTCGGAGAATGCGGTCGACAATCACCTCATCGTGTCTCTCCAGTACCGACAGCCCGTAACCGGTACTCGAACTAGAGGGGTTGCGCCTTATCTGGTCTTTTCGAAGGAGGCAAAGGCATTTCTGTTGACAATGAATTATGCAATGCAAAACCAAAAATAGAAACAGTAATGTCAGAAATTTATAAAGTATATAACTGAAATGCTAACAAACGAAGAATGACAACCTGATTCACTTCTCATTGCACGTCGACATTATCTAGTCCAAGACCATCCGTTAACTCGCACAACGTGTCGATGTGGAATGAAAGCAACAATGCAGTATACTGAAAGTTTGCCGAAGAACATTCTGTCAACGCCGTTGCCAACAATAACGGCCGCACTGCATGAGACTCTTTCGAGAGCTTTGTCGATCTTGTATAAACATAATTGGCCTGATATATTTCGTCAATAGCGGCTCCGTTTGATATCCGCTTGCCATTATCATCCAAAACACAGATATGTCGGTTGCACGAAAGCAGCCGTTCCAAGGCAGAAAAACACGATTGACGTAGCACTTGATGGTCGCTTCGGAATGCATTCCTGGGAGGAAATGGGTGCAACGTAACTGTACGTAGTCTTTTGTGCTGCGCCATAGCATCGAAAACATCCTCGAAATGGGGAGAACAGCCGTAAAGAATACTTTTACTGTTCATCTTGAAATGTGTCAACTTTGGATTGCTGTTGATCACACCAATCAGTGCCGGTACCAGAGGAGCGCAGTCATCTCTAAACGTCGGCTCATAGTCATCTAGTGTAAAACTTAAACGTTCAAAATGACCCACACTGGCAACCCGATTCAATAGCGAGACCAGCAATTCACGCGAGTCGTGCATCATCGCCTTCAGCTTTATTGTTAGCTTGAGGTCTTTCGGCGCAATGTTGAGAGATTTAAAATCGTGCGGCCGTAAATAGTTGGCTTTAATCGTGTAGTCCAGCGACTTTGCCTTGGTCGAGAACGGTAAAAGGACACTTCTCCTGTCTAGGGAGGAGATTTTGAGCGTTTCAAAGATCTCGAGTTTCAAGAGAAGCTTCAAGTTGGCGCGGCTGAAAGGCATTCCATTTTGCCGGCAACAATGGCGAGCGATCCAAATGATGTGTTCCGTTTCTCGAGGGTATTAACAAAAGCAGTGCCCTTGTCATTGAAGCAAAAACCACCACGGTCAGAGAAACAAAAAAGAGCACCACTTCGACGGTCTTCGACGGGTTTGACAAGGCTCAAGTTCAAAGGATAGGGTCTCGTTGCCATAATTAGCGACTGATGTGAACTCCAGGTTACCGTGTATAGCTCATAACGCCGTGTCGGATTCGAATCAAGAATACGAGCAAGCTGATGGGGTTGAAGTGCAGCAAAGTCATAATTGTTAATTTGCTCGCGTCCCCATCCGGCAGGATAGTAGTACACTTGCAGAGTAGCTCCCTTGTCGGCTTGAGGCAGAGACCAAAGAACGCTACCGTGTCTGCAACGGCAGCACCCGTGTCCCCGCAAAACGAGCAATTGAGTTCTTCTTTTCCAACAGAAACAAAAGTCGAAGAGAACATGCATCGTTCTCGGAATGGACCGAGATGTAAGTGATCGCAAACACGGATGGCCGTTTCATTCTCACACCAAATCACAAGTGAGCGACAAACTCTCCCATCAATAAGATCATCTAGATGAACCAGCTCTCGCAGCAATCTGTAAACGGGATAAAGCTCTTTGTCGATGCTAATTGCGAATTTCCTTTGCTTTGGCGTAAGCAACTGCTCTGGAATAAGCTGCAATATCTCTTCTGTCGTTCGTTGCTCCATTTTTCGTTGGCTTTTCTCGCGCTCTTTTCAAGCGTGAAAGAGCAGCTTAACTATCCAACAGCGGCAGATTGTGAGAGCGATGCAACGAACATGATCGGGGCTGATTATTCATGATTCATGACGGATAATAATATTATTCGAAAGCCTTTTGACATTATTCGACAATTGACCTGTCGATTTTTTTCATGTTGTTTGTTGATGTTGCTCGATCGAAAACGAGAACCGAGTTGCACTCGTCTGCGGCATACACGTAGCTCAAAAAACAACCACAAAGTGTTCAACGGAAAAGCAATGGTCACGTCAGCCGGCTAGAAAGCGGTACTCGAACTAGGGGCGCTGCATCTTTCCTATTCTTTTCGAAGGAGGCGGCGGAATTTCTCGTTGAACTAGGTCTACACTCTCCAAACGCTCGTCTAATAGTGCAATGAATTATGCATGATTATATCAAATTATATTGTCGAAATATATGGAAAGGAATTATATCCAGCCCAATCTCTTTTCATGCCTCGCCGGCTGTATCCTTGTTGCGTCCCAAGGACTTGTACGACCGTCATTACTCGTAAACAGCGCCATTATTTAGAGATTTTAGAGCTAGACCACCCATGAACTCGCACAGCCTGTCTGTGTTGAAGGAAAGGAAAAAGTCCAAGAACTCTGCCCAAAGAGAGTACTAAGGATCTAAAAACTAATTTTGTTTTCTTGGTCGACGCACTTTTGACTAGTCTACGACATGCCCCATCAGTACCGTCTAGTCTATCAATCATAATATATGATTTCTTGCAGGTAGAAGAAAACTTTTAGATTTAGAATGACTTGGCCCACCGCACTCGATCTGCAGAAACAAGGTGATCAATCAATCATCAAGTGTTATGCCTCCAAAGAACTCGCACAGCGCATCTATGTGACTTGAGAGCAGCATTGCAGTATATGGAACATTTCCAGTCGATTTTTCTGTCAGAGCTGCTGCCACCAGCAACAGTCGCAAGGATGGAGATTGCTCTTTCGCAAGATTTGCTGATCCGTTTTAGAAGCGATTCAGCGCATACAGTTTGTCGATGCTAGATCCGTTCGAGAATGCGTGACCTTGATCATTGCAAACAACAATGTTTCGGCTACGGGAGAGCAGCCGTTCGAGCGCGAAATAGTCAAATTCATAACCATCGCTGTAGTTGTCGCCAGTTGATTTGAAACAGTATTCCGGTGGGTAATCCTGCAACAAAACCGTATGCAATCCCTTGTGCTCTTCCATGGCCTCGAATATGGTAGCCCTATTCGTGATCGTCTCGTCGAAATAATTGTAGACGGCGAGATTTGTGTTACGCGAGAGCGCAGCATGATACGACTGCCACAAAATGTCGGCTTCGGATTGAGCCCCGGGCACACAACGAAATAAATGAACGGAACGCAGCCTCTTGCGCTCTCCCATAGCCTGAAACAAATTCTCGCCGAAAACAAATTCAATCAGTTCCAACTTCAGATGTGTCAATCTTGGATTTCCATTAAGTACACCGATCAGCGCTTCAGCAACAGGCGCTGAATCAGTCATCCGAAAGGAACGATCTACCGAGAGACTGAACTTTTCAAAGTGTCCCATTTCGGCCATTCGATGCAAAAATGAAACCAGTACTGCTTCCCAGTTGCATGCAGTGAGTAGAAGAAACGAAACATTGAGATCTTTGGCCGCAATATCGAGAAAGTTGAAATCCTCTGGCTGAACATCGTTGGATTGAACCTGGTAGTCGAGAAGATCTACTTTGGCGGAGAACGGAAGTAGGAAGTTTGGCTTGTCCAGAGCAGCAATTGCGAGATTTTCGATTATCCCTCCAGCTTCAATAGCCCTCTTCAAATTTTCGTTACTGAAAGGCATCTGAAAGTTAGATGAAAGAAGAAATGAGCCAAATGAAGATTATCGTGTGCCTAGCGCATTAACAAACGCTGTTCCGTGATCCTGAAAAACAAATCCACCCGTCAAGTGCAAAGACAAAGGGTGCGGGCGGGTTGCTAAAATCTCGGCGTGTTGTGGAAACCAAATTCCTGCCGCAAGCTCGATATGTCGGGTCGGATTAGCATCCAATATTTCCGCGAGCTGCTCTGCTTGGAGGGTTGCCAGGTCAAACTTGGCATTCATCACGTCTGAGCAGGCCCCATAAAAGTTGTCGAATTGAAGCACTGCATCCCCGAGTGCTCGAGAGACCCGAAAAAGGCCAGAGTTTCCACCAGATGTACTTGTTAATCCATAAATAGCGCACTTGAGTTGATCTTTTATATCGACATGGTGTATAGCAAAACAAACGCTCCCATCCAGAGCCATAAACGGAGCATAGGTATTTTCCGAGACACGAATCAGCGTCTCGTTGTCGCACCAGATCGCCACGTCGGGGTATTTCTCCCAGTCAATATCCGTCAGACTTATCGGTTCTCGGAGCAATCTATAAATAGGAAATTTATAGCCGATAGCTGCGGCTTTGAGGTCCCATTGTTTTGAAGAAAGACACTCCTCCGGAATGCGCTGCAATATATCGTCGTTCATCGTTTGCTGCTCCTGCTCCATATTTTCGATTTCTTCCTTCCCGGCTTTTGCACGGATTGACAGTGTCAAAAAATGATGTAAGGTTTATGCTTTGCTGCTGAATGAAGGATAATAATAATATTTTATTCCGAGCAATAGACTATAATGCTTTTGACAACAACACACCTCTCCCTTTAGCTTCCGCGTCGTGTTGTTGTTTTCGAGTTGGCGTCGCAGGCCGTAGATCAGAAACTACCTCGTGTCTTTCCGGTCACGACAGACTCCTCGAAAGTGGTACTCGAACTAGGGAGCCTTTACCTGCTTTGTTCGAACAAGGCGAAGGCATTAATCTGAAACTGACCAGCAATATACACGTGGCTCAGAATATAAAGAATAATAAATGATATTTATAAAAGTATATAACCGAAATGCATACAAACGAAGAGTGACAAGCCGGCTAACTTTTCGTGTCGCTCCCTGCTCTACCCTCGTTGCGTTTCATAGAAAGCAAGTCCGAATTCAATCCTGCAAAATAACATTATCCAGTTCCAAACCATCCATGAACTGGCACAGCACATCCGTGTTGAAGGAAAGGAACAGGGCTGTGTGCTGAAAGCTGACCGAAACACGCTCTATCAATGCCGTTGCCACTAGCAATGGTCGCACAGAAGGGGCTCTTTCGCAAGCTCCGTCGATCTGTTATAAAATTCATTGTACAAGCATATTGCGTCAATGGTCGTTCCGTTGGAGATCCGCTCGCCCGATCCATGTACTACATTGAGCTTTCGGTTACGTGTGAGCAACCGCTCCAGTGCGGAAAAGTAGGGTTGGCTTAGGCGATCTTTTGAATTGAGTTTAGGAACAGGTGGGTAGGGACCAAAGTAATTGAACCCAGGCCTTTGTGTTCCTCCATTGTATAAAGTATATCCTCTGAGTGGGGATCGGAAAAGTAAACGGCGTTGATCAAACTCAAATGCGTCAAGTTGGAATTGGCGTTGATTGCATTGATCAATGCGTGAAAAAAGGAACAGGTGCTTCGAGTGTATCTGAATTGCCATATGCTAGTGATAAATCCAATTCTTCGAAATGCCCCAAGGCGGTGACGCGGTCCAAGAAAGACACCAGTATCCCGCTCGAGTCGTTCACTTCATCCACATTCATAGCTAACTCGAGATTTTCGTCACAATACCCAGATCGTTGAAATCTGCGGGCTGGAGGTACATGTCCATCACCCGATAGTCTAGAGCCTCCACTTTGGCAGAGAACGGCAGAAGTACACTTTCCTCATCTAGAAAACCAAGCGCGAGCTTTTCGAATATTCCCTCCAACTTTAAAAGCCGACGGATGGTGCTACTGCTAACATTCTACGAAGAATGACAAGCCGATTCACTTCGAATTTCACGCCTGCTGTATTCTTGTTGCTTGTCTTGACTGTCACGTCCGCTATTAATGGTGCACAATGCTATGGTCTAGTCCAAGACCATCCATGAACTCGCACAGCGTGTCCGTGTGGAATGAAAGCAACAGTGCAGTATACTGAAAGTTCGCTGAACAGCATTCTGTTAACGCCGTTGCCAACAACGATGCCCGCACGGAGTTCGACTCTTTCGCGCGCTTTGTCCACCTAGTATGAACATAATTGGCCTGATATATTTCGTCAATCGCGGCTCCATTCGGAATCATCCAAAACGTAGATATGTCGGTTGTGCGAAAGCAGCCATTCCAAGGCAGAAAAATACAATTGACGTAGCACTTCATGATCGTTTCGGAATGCATTCACAGGAGGAAACGGGTGCAAAGCAACTGTACGTAGTCTTTTGTGCTGCGCCATCGCATGAAAGATATTCTCCAAGTGGGGAGCACAGCCTCAAAGACTACTTATACTTTTCAACTTGAAATGTGTTAACTTTGGATTGCTGTTGATCACACCAATTAGTGCCGGTACCAGAGCAGCGCAGTCATCTCTCAACCTCGGCTCATGTTCATCTAGTGTGAAACTTAAACGTTCGAAATGACCCAAACTGGCAACCCGATTCAATAGCGAGACCAGGAATTCACGCCAGTCGTGCATCGCCTTCAGATTTATTGTGAGCTTGAGGTCTTTCGGCACAATAGCTCTTGTTGTGCTGTAAAATGAGTGCAGCACGATCGTCAAACGCGATTCTTTTTTTTGATCGATGGCAACAAAATAAGCGCAATGACAGATTTTGCCTTTTGTGACAAGGAGTTGACGGACGGCCAGACTCAAAAGACATTGTATTTTTCACGTTTCACGACTTATTTCTATGACAGATGATTGTTAAACGAAAACTTTGTTCGGGTACCGGTAAGGCTCCATGAGCGGGGATCCGTTATGTCAACGGTCACCCAAAAGGTATCTTTTGTGTTTTCAATTCAAACGTCGACGATTGTTTGAGAGCGACAGCAGTTCATTTTCCGCAGCGTTGCTTCATTGCGGCTCTGCCTTTCACTGCAACAACCAAAATCAACGCATAGCACTCTAGTGGACATGCAATAGCTTACAGCAGGGCTGTGAAGTTATGTGATCTTTTGACGATGAATAACGCTGTACCATCTTGGTGTGAGGAGACAGATCATACGACCGCTAATCGCTCATACAAGGCACGCGGCGCAACAAGACGTCCGGTTTGGAGAGAGCGAATGAGACGAGAATGAAGATGAAGACGACGCAAAAAATGTGCCCTTTTTCTTTTTCGAATGTATATCAGTATTACTACTGGTGAAATCTGCGTCGGATATCGGACGGCGAACCATAAAGTCAAAATGAAAAAGCGTCAGACGGCCTTCGAATGCGTGCCTGATGATAATTGTGTTGGTTGAATTCAGGAGTGAAAACGATGGAAGAGAAGACGGAAAAACTGAACATTAATAATCTGCTGTCGTCAAGGCAAATCTGATTTTTTTTTGTTTGAATTTCCCAAGTCTATTTGAGCATGAACGATTCTCGAGAACTATATACATTCAACACAATTTATAATTTAGGCAATCTCAACGTAGGAATGGCTGTTTACTGTTGAGTGGTTGCAAACATCTCTTCTTTTCCTCTTTCGGGAATGCAAACTGAACAGTTTCACTCCTTCCGTTCAGCAAAATGTAACATATATCCACATACCCCGATCTTTACCATCACTTGCTCTTGCCGACGAGCCAGATTCCGGTAGAGAAAAGTCCTTTCTACATTTCCATCCAGGAGAAAGCAAACCGCGCTGTTCCAAGGAATCGCCAGCAGCAGCACAGCAGCCTTCCCAGTCTCTGTAGACTTTTGTTGTCCCAAAGCCTACGCTACCGGAGACAGATTTACCATCACTCTCAAAACCTGCAGAAGTCAAGGCGAACGCACCACCGTATCCCATAACCTGTTCATCGGTGGCATCGTTCCAAAACTGCCAAGTGTAATGGAGTAATTATCGCTGTAGACGGCCGTACAGGTCCCTCCATTACCCAGACAGCTGCTCGCTCTATGAACCGTAATTTCGCCGGTAAAGCTTTCGGTCGAGTACTTGATAGCGCGGCAACCGCCGTTACGTGAACAATCACCGTTCCACTCGTTGCAAGCCCATACGCCGTCGACGGCTTGATGGCCCCACCAAATATCCACATGGCCCCTGAAGATGACAGGTTCTTTCTGGTAACAGCTCCATCTGGTCGATTTTGCAACTTGAGCAAACGCTGTCTTGAAGATAAGAATCCCCATGACAGTAGTAAGGTGAAGTGCGGCGAAGAAAGCTTTCATGATAGTAGTGAAGAGAAAGGGAAAATGGCGTATTCTGCAGTAAACAATTCAATTGGTAGGAAAAGTGAGAACTTTTATGAGAACACAACACAAGAGATCTGGCGCGTCCAACATCACACGTGTCGATGACATTAACAGTCTCAGTTGGAAGAAACGATGCCTGTCCGTTTTCACCTCCGTGTTTGTATTCTTGCAGACAAGCGAGATGAGTAAGGACACAGATCATTTGGACGTACCGGATTCTTATATAATGACAGAACTTGCTGACAACGAATTCTGAAATTCTACGGAAAATGAAAAAATGAACTCCTCGCAGAAGTGATGGCTTTTTTATTTTCACTCGTTTTCACGATTGAACGATGATTGATTCGTTTTCATTTCCTCCGGACTTTGGAGAGGAGATACCGAGGACGAAGGGAAGGATCGTGGACCGTCTTCGTCCGCGCCTTCGGACACAAGCGTGTGACGGACCGACGACTGTGTACGCTTTTCCAGCAGCTTCGAGAGGGCCGGGTAAGGGCAAGACATTCGGTTTAGCCCTGATGTGCGTCTTTTCGGCTCGTGTCGTTTCGCAGCCTGCCAAAGAATTCTTGATCCAAGCACGTCTGCTGTTCTCTATCCAAAAGGAATGAATAGTATGACACTGTTCCTCCCGAGGATCGACATCGACAAGTCGAATCTTCGTGACGACAACAAGTGAGAACAGAACATGCAGACGGCAGAACATTCAGCCGCAGAACATGCAGATGGCGGCTTACCGAATCATCGTTCGGGGACGCTTCTTGTGGGTGGAGTCTCTCACCTTGACACCTCCAATCAAAAAAGCACGCTACTGATACGTTCCTACGAAAAATGAGCTTTTACCATGAAGGTAAATCCCGATTTACTGTCTTTCTGCTGCCTCAATCTCATTTACTGTATATGCAACGGCACGCTCATTCATCTCTGTGTTTTGCTTTTCAAACGAAAAGGGAAAGATTCTCACACCTTACTTTTCTGTCTTATTCTTCAATCGTGTCTCCAGTGTTCGTTCGTTGACTATACTCTTGGACAATTTTCTTTTTAGCTCGTCGCTTGATGCTGGGGTAACTATCTCAGTCACTGTGTTTATTGCTCAAGTTGCTGATCGACAATTCTGAATGTCAAGTTCCAATACTGATGCCTGTAACCGTCCGCATACATACATGAATTGGATTGATTAGAGCGTTTCGCATATTGGGATATACGATGTGGAATAATCGCGGGTGGTAAATGAGATTCTGTTCTCTAAAGACTCTAAAGAGATCCGAGTTGTGTTTCATTCTTCGGATCGCTTAGCAAGATACCCACCCCAATTAGAACTCGGAGGCGTCACAATAATGAAGCTCTTTGTAGTCGCAATAGTCTTGAATAATAATAATAATAATAAAGACAGCAATGTCGTATAAAAATTGTGTCAACCTTTGATGATGCGCAACTTTGTAGTTATGAAGAAAATTTACTCACGTCTCTTCTCGAGTCACCTACCAGCGGAAATTGAAGCCTCTGGTGTGGGATGCAAAACTCAATGTTTCGCTAGATTCTACATCCACCCACAAAGCACATCCATGTGATCGGAGAGTAAGAGCGCTATGTAATGAAAGTTCTCTGAAGCACTTGCTCTCAATGTCGCTGCCACCAGCAACGGTCGCAAGGATCCCGACTCGTTCAACAAACACTTGGATCCATTCCAAAACGTATTCAGTGCATACAGCTTGTCAATGGTCGACCCGTCCGTGCACTTGTAGCCTAATTTCGTCGACACGGCAATGTTTCGGTTGCGCGTGAGCAACTTTTCCAGCCAGATATATTGTTGTTTTCCCCAATACGCGTCACTGACGACAAGTGTCCGAAGACCCGAATGCTCTTCCAAAGCATCAAACAGGAGTGGTAAATGCCGGACCCAATCGTAAAAGTGGTAACAGTGGCTCAAGTCCAAGCAAGTCAAATTCGGATTGCTGTGAATCGCACAAATCAGCGCTTCTGCAATAGGAGTCACAGCATCGTATTCCAAAATCCGTGATTGCCCGAACAAGACATTTCGAAATGCAATCGCTCGAAATGACCCAACTCGGCCACTTGGTTCAAAAAAAAGCAAGGAGAAGCTCACTCCAGTGACCGTCGTCCAACTGCGACAATCTCATTTGGAGACTCAGATCCTTGGTCGCAATGTTCAGCGCGTGGAAATCCTCCGGTGAGACACGGTCGGCTTCTACCACGTACTCGAACTGCTTTGCGTTGGCTGAGAATGGTAGATGAAAATTCCCATTCATGTTCGTCACCTTGAGCCTTTCGAAAACACCATCCAGCTCGAACAAACGTTCCAAATTGCCACGATCCAAAGGACATTCGTGATTGTTATTAGTAATAGTATTCTTGCTGTAAAACAATTCGAGCGAACCAAACGCCGATGATCGATGGCCGAGCGCCTCCACAAACGCCGTTCCGCCGTCTTGAAACACGGCACTGTCCCCGACCAGTTCGAGCTTCCATGGAAACGGCCTCGTTGCCAGAACGACGCCCTGTTCGGCCGTGAACAGGGCTTCTATTATCCGAAGACGCCGCGTCGGATTTGAGTCCAAGATTTGAGTCAACTGTGCTGGTTGCAGTGCTGCATAATCAAACAAGGGGAAAGATTATAGTCCCCATACAGCAACAACAATGCGCCTTGTGTATTTGCGTGCGGAAGGGACCAGAACCAGGTTACAGTCTCGGCAATGGCTGCATCCGTTTTCCCATACACCGCACAGCTCTTCGAAAAGACAGTACCGACGCGAAAAAAGTCACACGATCCTGGAGTGGAAACATGCGATCGGAAACACAAATCAGGGTGTTGTTGTTTCGCCAAATCGCCACTCGGTCCTGTTTCCATTCAATGTCCTCCAGAAACGTTGGTTCACGCAGCAATCGGTAGACTGGTACACTTTCTTGTACGATGCGAAAGGATGTTTGCTGCTCCGACAAGTGTCCTTCCGGGATGAGTTCAAGTAGCGGATTGTTTGATGTGTTGTTCATGGTGTGTGTTTTGTAGAGTACAAGGAAATCTGCAAACAAGCGCGCTGCCTCGCAGGAAAGATAGCAGTCGGAGAAGTAGAGACAAAAGCGATGCGCACCAAATTGAGGAGAACAAAAGAAATGACTCGTTGAGGCAGCAATGCCAAATCTGCAGGTGAAACACGTCGATTAAAATCAAACAAGAAGCATGCCGTCCCTTTTCTTTCCTGAACAAACAAACAAACAAACAAACAAACAAACAAACAAACAAACAAACAAACAAACAAAGAAGATTGATATTTAATCGCCTGCAATCAACTCTTTTTTGTTTCTGCGATTGGGCGATTGATCGGACGGCAGCGCGAAAATTATACGAGCAGCAATCCGAAACATCGTAGACCGGTACGGCTGATACGACCATGTCCTCGCCTCATGTAGCCCTCGTACAAAATCTACAGCACAATACAAAATCTACGACAATTTTCCTCGTAGGAGCTAAGGCCATTTCATAAAAGTAACATGCAACTTTACAAGGATATTTTCAGCTAGATTTTCTTAAGCGCACAGCCAACCATTTGTATTGCTGAGGATATTCAAGCGGTAGATTTGTTCAAATCAATTCCTAATAGCAGTAACTTCATCAATATCACGATTTCTTTCTGTCACGAGTCGTTCACGCGTTCACGCATCGTGAACGACAACTTCTTCCGGACCATGCAAGACACTCCGCCCTTTTTTCCAACGAGATGATCATTTTTTGAAATAAATTATCGCATCCTTTGCATCTAAATGCCTCTATCAATTGTCATGGTTACATTGCAAGTGTTAATATATATAATTTTTTTTTATATAAAGGCAATGTCCTGGTTATAGATCATTGCAATCACTCCATATCAGCATCCGTGTCGCTATCTGACTGATCAGGTAGCTCAAAGCGATCGCTCTCATCCCCATCCTCGTCATCGTTTTCGTCTTCCACCATCGACAGTCCTTTCGTCTTTCCCAATTCCCTTTTGTCCAAACCTTTTCGTCTTCTATAGTCGTTACTTTCACCACCATTTTCACAAACTTTGCATCAAAATCAAGGACGCATCGATGAGTTCTATATTGTTTCATAACTCGTTCAATTTCCATATGTGTGATCGCACTTGTTTTTTACTGCTGCTTTCTTGCCTTTCTCTCCGTGGCGAGCGGATTTCAATGCAGCTCGTGCCGGCTGAATCCTCGTTTTTTGCGTTTCAACCGATCCGTGTCGTGCAAATCATAAGAGGTGGACAATACTGTGTCGACTACAACACCTGCAGAATCCACAGTCTCTAGATCCATGTCATCAGTCATCTCGCACAGTACGTCCGTGTGGTGCGACAACATAAATCCAGTGTACTGAAAGTTTGCGGAAGCGCTTTCGACCAGCGCCTTTCCAACCAGCAAAGGTCATAATGATGTAGACTCCTCTTTCACAAGGCATGCCAATCCTTGTAAAAGTCGTTCAACGCATAAATCTTGTCGATCCTGGGTCCGTTTGAGATCCTCTCGCCTGATTGGTCACGGACCTCGATGCCTCGGTTGCGCGAGAGCAATCTCTCCAGCCAAGAGTAATTAAAGATAATTCCTGATGTGTCGAATCTTCCAACAAAATCACATAACCCATTATGGTATTCCATGGCCCTGAGAATATTCTTAATGTGGAAGGTCCAATCCAGCCATCCAATCAAGTATTTCCTCTTCGACTCACTTTCCATACTCGGTCGCTTGAAATGCCAGCTGCTCTGCTGACAGCTGATCTTTGTGAAGGAGCTGCGAAATCGGATCCTCCTTCAACGTTTCTTTCTCCATCGTGTTGCTTCTAAAGTAGTATGCTTGCAGCAAAGAAACATTGTAGTCGAAATCAATATGGATGATAATAAAACACGCAAGAAGTCTTTAGCAGCAAATGAAAGAGCCACGACGAGAACGAGAGCTGGAAAATGCGTCGCGTCGTCCCGCAATCATTTATGGGTACTGGTACATAAAAGTCGCAACAACGTAGGGTTATAGTGAACACTCTTAAAACATATAGCGTCATAGTGCATGATTCCCGGACTGCTCATTAAGTCATAGTGTATGATTCCCGATTATTTGTTGGATACCGTTCGGGAGTATCGCAACGGAAAATTAATTCAGTTTACTTAGGCTCGTTATAAACGGGCATTCGGGGTGATTGTAAGCATAGAACTTCCTCGTCGTGGTGCTGCTTGCTGCTGCAAAACCTCCGAAGTTGCCCTGCGGGGTCAATGACAACCATTATAGCGACGCAAGAGCCAGAGGAGAAAGAGGCTTATTGAAGGGACCCCAAAGAGTCATCTTGATTAAATCAATCATGGAAGTTGCTGCTGGTAGTGCGGCTGGATTTGTTGTAAATGAAGTTGCTAAGGCGTTTTGGGAGGTACAATTGAAACGCCATGAAAAGGCCAAGATCGAAGCTGCTGTTGTCGAACGGAAAGTTTTGGGGGGCAACATCGACTTGCGACGTAAGCCGGATGATTATGCTCATTCTCCGCTCATCAAGCACATCAAAAACCATTGCACAAGTCACGGTACCATCTATGTGGCTTATGTTCCAAACAACAACGGGAAAACGACAGCATGTTATGCTTGCATGGACAAGCCGTATTGCCGACGAGGGATTGCATTTTCCCCGAATCATTGACGCCGGATGAGTCGTACTTCGATGAAATGGTTGACCTTCTGAAATTCAATCGTGAAGATCCTCCAGAGGATTCATGACACGTATCTTGGAAGCGCTGGCGGAGGGAAAACTGATCCAAAATTATCGCGAAATTTCCTGATCCTTGACAATTTCATGCCGCACGGGTTCAATCCCAAAGACTGCAATTTTCTCCACAAACTAAAAGGGAAAATCAAGGAGATGAGGGTTACTGCGCTTATCCTTACACCAAACAGAGAAGCTGCATGTTTTCTTATTGCCCAAAACTCGTTGGGAGCAATCGTACCTTTGGCATCAGACGAGCGAGTTCTTGAGTTGCGCTGCGCAAACGAAACAATTGATCCACGTGAACCCCTTGATTTTGATTGGGAAAAGAGGTTAGTATGGTATGGGAGAAAGACGAACTGAAGAAAGCTTTGGAATACTCGTTGAATTTTCGTGAGCTCGACAAAACCAAGCAGGTGACATCCGTCGAAGCTTCGACGAAGAGTACAACAAGCTGTCTAAGAAAGATCAAGATGCCGCAAATCCGGTTTTGATTCTTAAACGATTCGGTGCAATGAAGACCAAGAATGTAACGCCTACAAAAATTAGAACGAATGCTGCTGCCGGTGGAACTGGTTTTGTTCAAGGTAGTGCTCATTGCTGCACTATATTGTAGATATCTGAAGGTATCGGACTACCGGAAGAGATACAATGAAGAGAAGAAACGTAAACATGAGCTAGATATACATAGATCAACATTTGATGAAATTGTCACGCGGTAGATCAAAAGTTGAGAATGGCATATGTTAGTGAAGGAAGGGTGCTCGTTTGCTGGACGCCTTTAGCAATATCTTTGCGTTTCGACGAATCACAAGTTTGTTCTGCGAGCTCTATCAACAATTCGCGTGATCCTCAGAAAGATAAAAGCAAACAAGGATTAGTGTGCGGACAGCACTGCTTACTCTATGGAGCGAATGTTCGGCATGCTAAAAATATCCAATCGAGAGCTGGCTCTCGAGTCGATTGATAGCAAAGACCCGCATCCGGTCCGTTCACCAACAGCACAGTTTGTGCTCGCTGTCTTTGAGTCGTCCTCAGCTACAAGTCCAAACATTAGAGTTCCGCTGTTCAGGCGGCCTAAGAACCGGTCATGAACACTGGAGCACTGCGCGAAGAGCGCTGTACACGCACTTCGGCTCGCTGTCTCTTATGCTTCAGAGAGCGGAAGCAGGCATCCTCTCCATCCAAAGCAAGCACCCATTCCATCTTCTTAAAACATCCAGCTGGACGAGACGTCGCATGCTATCAGGACTAAAGGACGATTCTCGACTCTGCAGAACATCCACAAACGCTGCTCCCCCGTCTTCAAAACAGAACGCATCTTGCCACTCGAACTCCCTAACAAGTGTCAGTTTCAAAGCATACGGGCGCTTCACGAGTACTCGAGACTGCTCTTATTCCAAAATCCTGCTTTCAACTACAAGTGACCTGCCGGATTTGAGTCTAATATATCCGAGCATCTGTTGCGGCGGAAAGGCGGCAAATCAAAGCCTTTACTGAACGAGTGATGATCTATTTCCAAACAAGCTTCACCTTTGACCGATAGAGACCAAAAGAACGTGGCAGTCTCGGCAATCGCGGCGTCGGATTCGCCGTAAATGACACATTTCAGTCGACAATCTCCATGATCCATGACGCATTTGAAAGAATACATGTCGTTCTTGAACACGCAAAATGGTAATGCTGCGATATGTCTTCCAGTCAAATTCGTTCAAGCGCGTCCGTTCTCGTAGCAATTTGTAAAGGAACGCAGTATCTCGACAATGCGTCGTTCTGTGCCTTTTTAGTTTGGACGGCAGTTGATCCTGAGGAATTAGCTCTAATGAAATACCGGCTTTATTCTTCCTCTTCTGCTGATGATTCATATTATTAGCGGCAACGAAGACGCGAAATAGGCGCGCGAGCAGACGACGACGTTCTCGAGTTTGGACGAAAATAATTATTGTTTCTGTTAAAACGTGTCGAATCAAGGATATTCAAGAAAGTGCGCTATAAATTACAGCTATTTCAAATGATGTGCCAAAACAGAATGAACAAAGTCGTCAACCAAAACAATCTTCGTCGACGACTCAAAGTGAAGACCGATCACGTAATTCGGCAGCCGATTCCTGATTCCTGTTGTGTTGTGCGAGACGTGCAATCCACTACAACCCGAACAGTAATCGTCTCGCCGAACCCGTCCGTGAAATATGTCTCACCGCCGAGAAGCCCAGAGCCACGTTATTACGCGGTATGCGTAGTAAAGATTACTGGGCCAACGCTGAAGCTCTCAACTACCGGTGTACCGGTACCGTACTCGCTCGTCCGAAACACCACATTCAAACATTTAGGAGATTAGAGTACCAAAAGGAGCTCTTCATGTGTGTTTTGGTCTCACTCTACTTCATAGAGGACGGTCGGCGTACGGTACGAGGAGCACGACGCGACTGACCGGAAAATTTCTTTTCTGCGGCGGACGCGAAGACAACGAAGTTCGAGAAGCGCGCAGTTCGGAGGTTTATCGTTGCGCCTATTCTCATGGATTCTCTCGCTGCGGATGATGATGTAGGAGTCATTATTATTTGTTCATCGAAAGAGCCTCATATAGTGAACCCGGTGGAAACAATACAAAATCCTCACATAGAAGCGAGCGCGCGTGCTCGTTATTGTTGATCAAACAAGTCGAGCAGTATACCTGTCGATAGAAATAAAAGTAGCGGTGCCTTGTGCATGTGATTCCTTCTGACTCTTAGGCCCGTTCTTATCACCTCCCATTTGCCTCCCATGGGAGATTTTTGCGCCAGAAAATGTCAAAAACCCGGAAAACAGCGCCAGCCGACCATAATTTTGTCGAACGACTTACATCGACTGTTGACTCCAGTTCTGAGTCCAGTCATGGATGCCTGATTACGCGGGCGACATCCTCTTCAGTCCCCAATCCTCACACTACGAAAATTCACTATGGCTGCCAACTTCCAAATATCACAAGAGCCAATTGCACAGCCATTCTACATATTATTCTATATTGGTCAAGATCTTTTCAACTGCCAAATGCCTATCGACCAAAAAACAGTTTCTTAGCGGAATAGCACGGTAACTTTTTATAATTTCTCCTTTGTTGCAATTCAAGTCTTTTCTTGTATTCGTGACAATTTGTGAGAAGCCAACAGGTTATAGAGCCCAGAATACTCTTCCAATTTTGTAATAAAACAGTCTGCTTCGGCTAGTGTGTTTATTGCAAAAGCGAAAGCGTATGAAAAGTTCTATTTGCTTTGTGACAGTTTTCCTTCGCATCCTTTGCCTCAGCATCCCTTTCCTCAATCGTCATGTCGATTGCCGCCGTTCTCGCCGCTGCTTCTGCAGCCTCCAACTCCCGGTTGAGCTTCCTGTTTTTGTTGTGAAGTTCCTTCCGCATGGCCACTACGATAAGTTGCATGTTCATTTGAACCTCAACTATGGCCTGCCCATCCCTTCCCCGGAGCGTTTGTTTGTCGATCCTGCATCTCCCAACGATCTTTTGGCGGATACCGATCTACTCAACATCATTCGCCGCACGATTTGCGATGATTTGATTGCTCCAATGGCTGTTCAGACCGCCGATTCGTCTTCGATCATGCCGTTGTTGACTGCAGCTCCGTTGTTTGTCGATGTGAAGAAAGTCAAACATCGCTTGACTAAAACTAACATGGCGAACGCAATCATCGATGCAATCAACACGAGAAAGCCTTCAGTTGAGATTATGATTGCCACTAGTCATTTCTTTATTGACGAAACCTCGGGTCCGATTACTTATCTCAACTGGGAAAAGTTTTCTACCGCTGCAACAACCGCCCCTGCTGCGCCTCATGTTCTTTCGGCTGCGGAAATTGCTGCAGCTGTTGCTGGTGCGATTCCTGCTCCTCCTTCTGCGATTGAACTTCGCTAATGCATTCGCTGCTGCGTATGCACCTGCGGCTGCTTCAGCAAATGCTCCTGGCGCTGACATTCCCGGTTCTGCAACGGGTGTTTCGATTGCAACCCAGATCTTCAACACTCGCAATCTGCCAGCCGATGTTCGCACTCGCTTCGAAAATAAGCAGAAAGGCGGATTGATTCTCGGTTCTACGGTTAGAACTGCCTATGGTGATGGTTACTTCTATCATTTGGAAAATGCCGATAAGATTATTTTGGCAGACGGAACGCTTTTCGTGAAAGTTCCGATTCCGAACGAAAAAGCTTTGTTCAAAGCTATGGTCTCGTCTGCGACGAAGATACGCATGCTGGCATTCGAAGCTGGTATCAGAAGTTCGCGCAAGCTTGCTACGATACGGCTTCTACTGTCATCCGATCTATTGTTTCCGCCCTGATCACGGTGGAAAGCGCGGATTCACAATCGGCGATGGAACGGATGATGATCTCCCTACCACGATGAACATGGCGATTTCAGCCATGGCAGGTCCTCTTCATCGTCTCCTCTTGAAGCGAAACATGTTTCCGTCGGGCAGTCGTCTCATCTCGATTGTCAACTCAGCCGAAAATGACGGATATGTTGCATTGAAAGCTGTTCTCTTCGCTTCACACCCTGCATTCTGTCCTCAGCCTTCGACGTTGATTACTTCCTATCCCAAGCAACGTGACGCTCGATTCTTGAATTTTACAAGCTCTTCATCGACTACTTGCAGTTGCGCCTATATTTGCAACATCAATTCTTCTCTAGACAACGAGTCAGAATTGGACATCTTCATCAACAATTGCAAGTATGGTGTCTACTTGAATCGCGTTACACGCGATGAACGTCGTCATCGAAAGCCTCAAGCACAAGTACACCGGGCAACAGTTGGTCGAGACGCCGACAAGTATCTTATGGCCCCGGACTCGCCTGCCCGAACCGAAGCTCGTGATAATCGTAAGGGCAATTCTCACCAGGCGAACAAGATCAATAAGCCCTTCCGCAAAATGATGCAGACTACCGCTGTCAACGCCATCAAACGGAAGACGTGAAGATTCGGAAGACAACGAAGACAACGACGACTCTCTTTCGAAGGACGTTGTACAAGATTGATGTCCCCAGTGATTCAGTATCCAAGTGCGTATTTCACACTTATGCCGCTGCGGTCCATCAGCTTTCTTCTAAGCCCTCGCTTGCAAACGACCCGGATTGTATCGCGTGTGGTGAAAAACATCGTTTCGACAAGTGCCCTGTTCTACAGAATGTTGATTTCCTCCGATCCCACTACATTCGGTACTGTCAATTTCTTAAGCGAGTCTACAAATCAGCATACGCAATTGCAAGCAAAGAAGGCTCCTTCGAAAGTTCACTATATCGATTCGAAATCAATGATAACGAATCGGGTACCGACTACGATACCGATGAGGATTTTCAAACCGGCCGTGTCTAAGCTTGGGTACACGCCGCCATGAACACTATAAGTCCAAGCCTTCTTCGTCAAAACCGCTTCCCTACGCCTGATTGGCATGACGAAGAAACAGTCCCTACTTCAAACATCAGTAGCGACATCAACGATGATTTTATTTCTTTGGATTCTGTTGCCGAAATCAACGCCATTGACACTAACCCGGATCATCAATCGGATTTCATGACAAAAAGGAAGTATACGCTCAAATCGACACTGGAGCTTGCGTATCTTGCACGGATCAACTTCACATGCTACACGATTGCGTTGAATTTGGCAAGAAGAACCCGTGTCCGATCAAGCTACTACCTGCGACTCACGACTCCGATGCGACTCCAAAGGGATACGGTTTTCTTCATGTTCCAGCACAGAATATGAATGGCTTTCTTGCGGTTCGAAACGTTTTTTTACACGCCTGCACTTCGCACAACTGTTATTGATGAACGCGATTTCATTCGCTGCCGGTGTCTCACCTAAAGACATCGAGTCCGAATCGATTCAGAAATTCTGCGATGCTGGGACCTTCTCCTACACAGCGACTCACAAAAGAAGTGTTCGTTAGACATTCGAGTGAATGGAACTCTCCACGATGGTAAATGCTACACCTTCCCGCTGATACAACCAGCTAATGATGCTGCAATCAACGCATTGATTGCTGATGACGAAGAGTTTCGTGAAGATTGTCATCGCGCGACTCTATTTCATATCTACCTTCATCAAGAAAAAGAGTACCAAAACTACGCGATGAACTTGCCGCTCTTCCGATTATGTATCGCGATGTTCCTTATCACGAGTATATTCAAAAGAACACTCCGGTTGACGCCATTCGAACCGAAACCGAACGTTTATTATGGCATCAGCGACTTGGTCATCCGAGCGATTACTATCTTTTAACGCTCACAAGCATATCAAAGGGGTTCCGAAATTCAAGCATCTTGACCCGATTCTCGATTCATGTCCGACATGTATTCGCGCAAAGCAAACTAAGGAACCAGCTGGACCGAATTCGACACGTACAGCAACGATGCCATATCAGGGTTTGTCAATCGATTTCTCATTCGCAGGACAAAAATCCAAAAACGATGAACGCGCCAAGGATTTTGTCGGTTTCAACGGAGAAACATGCTGGATCCTGGTTACCGATCATTTCTCAAGAATGAAACATGGCAGCACTAGAGTCAGTAAGGCATCTCTATCCAGTGGCTTACGCAATTCTTGGAACGATATTCGCCCAATTGTCGAGACAAATACGTCTTCCTCGATCAAGGAGGCGAACTATATCAAAATCCTGAAGTTCGGAAGTTATTTGAATTTCACAAATACACTATCCGACCCACCGGTGCTGATGCTTCTAATCAAAATGGCCCTGTTGAACGCGGTCATCTCTCTGTCGCCAACTCCATTCGTGCACTTCTCATTGGCGCCAATCTACCGATTAGATTCTGGCCTTACGCATTTCATCACTGGTTGCGAATTGATAACTCTATACCTTCTCGAGATCAAAATCATGCACCGCTACGTTTGGCTCACGACACCATCGACGACTTCACGAATTTTCGAACCTTTGGTTGCCGAGTTTGGGTTCGACCGCCTGGCAAACGTTCAGCGAAGTTCAAGCCTAATTCGCGCAAAGGAATCTTTCTTGGCTATTTACCTAATACCACATCTAACATCTTGTGGTATGATCCGGAAACCAATGCGGTAAAAATAGCGAAGCATGCTCGATTTGACGAAGGAATGAACGATCTTCCGCATCCCGACATTCCACCAAATGTCGTTCACCTACAACGCACACAATTTGGTGAGCCTCTACCTGCTGATTCGGATGAGATCGAAGCAGAACAGTTTGATGTCGGTTCTTCTCCCTTCTTTCAAACAATTACCAAGAAGCTTCGTGTTTCCTGCAAGCGTCGACATTTTGGTTTTGTTATTGCAAAAGATGATTTAAATCATCGCGCTTTTGTCACGGAAATCAAAGACAACAGCAGTGCCTCCCGACTTTTCTCTACGCATCGATCAACGAATCGACACTTGTGTGGGTCTTATATTGTCTCTATTGCTCGAAGATGCAGTTAATATTCTCGAGCGGCTACGAAATGAAAAAGTGAACGAGTTTTCTGTCGTCTTCGCACCTGAGACGAAGCTCACTGCCGCGCAAACGCGCGCAGCCGTTGATGAACTGAATCTTTTCGCGCCGGGTGAGCCCGTAAATTGGGAACACGTTCACTCCCTAACCGTATCGGATATTCGCGCCATTTCGAGTATTCGTTTCCGGGCGATGATTTTTCTGATGCAACTATCTCTTTGACGAAGCTCAAATTATTCTCAATGCCATTCGATCTGCTGCCACGACGCAAGATGAGCAAGCTCTTGGAACATTCACTCGTCGTAAGCTCAAGCAGCTCGATACTTGGCCGTTGTGGGAAGCAGGGAGAGAAAGCAACTCGATCAATTTTATGATCTTGGAATGTACGGTGCTCCAGTCAAGCGTCCACCAAATGCCATCGTTTTGCGCCAGCATTGGCAATATCACATCAAACGTGATGGAACTCGCCGCTCTCGCAATTGTTGTGACGGTTCTCCTCGTGCAGCTCCGATTCTTCATCGATTTGCCGCGACGTATTCTTCTTTGCGTCGAACAACCGGTGCAGCGACTCTTCTTTGCAATTGCAGCCCTCCACAACTATAAATTATTTGCTGGAGATGCTAAGGATGCCTACGCATTCACACACCGCCACCCGAAGTTCCCACTTTTCGCCGCCATCGATGACGCCTACGCTGATTGGTGGTTTCATAAATTCGGTACGCATATCGATCGCTCTCTTGTCCTTCCAGTGCAGCATGCTCTACAAGGACATCCCGAATCCGGTCGACTTTGGGAACAGCACATTACAAAATTCTTGAGTCGCCTACATTGAATTTCAAGTCGACAACACACGATCGGGCTATTTATCGTGGAACTTTTAATGGTACTCCGGTTTTTCTGTTGCGTCAAGTCGACGATTTTGCGCTCGCTGCCCCTGACGAAGCTACTGCCAAAGCAATTTTCGACGAAATTGGGTCCCTACTTCAGCTCCCTTCGAAACGAAACCACCTTTTAGCTACCTTGGTCCTCTTGACGATTTTAACGAGTCGATGTCGACCAATATGATGATCGCATTGTGATCCATTGCACATCCTACATCCAACGCCTTCTTGAACGCATGGCTGGGACAATGCTTCTGTAAAAGAAACCAAGGCCCAACACAATACTAATTGCAGTCCTCTTTCGCCTGATTCACTTTCGGACCTGTCTGGCCAGTCGGTCCTCCGAAAACACTCCCGAACATCAAACCCTTGTCGATGAATTCAAGTTCTCCTATCGCACTCTTCTTGGCGAACTACTTTATGCTTACGTCACCTGTCGCCCAGATATTGGTTATGCCGTCATCACGCTCAGCAAATTTGCGACTTGCCCTTCCGCATTTCATTTCACATGTCTCCGTTCGGTTGCGAAATATCTTCGTCGCACAATTTCTTGGGAATCCACTTTCATCGTGACGGTCGCATTGACTCGTTGCCGTCATGTACTATTCCGGCAATTCATGTTGATTCTACTCTGCCACAGTTTCCAACGTTGCAATCCGGTATTCAACTTACCGGCTTTATTGACGCCGCCCATGCCAACGATCTTCGCAAGCGACGTTCCACTACCGGCTATGCCTTTATGATGGCAGGTGGATGTGTTTCTTATCGCTGTAAAACGCAACCTCTCGTCGCTACAAGTTCTACTGAAGCTGAGTTCTATGCCGCCGTCACAGCCGCCAAACATGCTCGCTATCTTCGTGCGATTCTTCATGATCTTGGTTTTGTTCAAACTGAAGCTACTCCGCTTTATTGTGACAACGAGTCGGCGATCAACATGGTCAATGCGAAAATACCTACTGATC
Source organism: Fistulifera pelliculosa (assembly GCA_026008555.1). Lineage (NCBI taxonomy): Eukaryota > Bacillariophyta > Bacillariophyceae > Naviculales > Stauroneidaceae > Fistulifera > Fistulifera pelliculosa. Next base: position 41,808 of record BROJ01000375.1, read on the forward strand.
GCTCCCGTCACATTGCTATTCAGTTCTTTGCGATTCAGCAATGGAAAGAGCAAAGGTGATATCCTTCTACGTCACATTCCGGTATTATCAATCCCTCTGATGATCTTACCAAACCGCTTGGATGGATTCTACATGCTCGGCATTGCCATCGCCTAATGGGTCACGTTTTGATTACGATTCCACCCACCCACCCTAACTCAGTCAGTCTTCTTCTGTCGTTCCTTCTTTGATCGACACCTACGGCATCAATCAGGGGAGAGTGTCGAACGACTTACATCGACTGTTGACTCCAGTTCTGAGTCCAGTCATGGATGCCTGATTACGCTGGCGACATCCTCTTCAGTCCCCAATCCTCACACTACGAAAATTCACTATGGCTGCCAACTTCCAAATATCACAAGAGCCAATTGCACAGCCATTCTACATATTATTCTATATTGGTCAAGATCTTTTCAACTGCCAAATGCCTATCGACCAAAAACAGTTTCTTAGCGGAATAGCACGGTAACTTTTATAATTTCTCCTTTGTTGCAATTCAAGTCTTTTCTTGTATTCGTGACAATTTGTGAGAAGCCAACAAATTTTCGTGTGCAGGCCAAAATAATTTCTCCCATGGGCGTAATTATTGGATAATTAATGTTGCACATCTAGTCGTGCACACGCCAACATTTTGTGCGTTCACGATTGTTCTGTTAACAAAAAACAACAACATTGGCTTTTTTGGATTTTTCATGTTGGCCTGCTCGCCTCCTGCCGCCCATTTTGCATTGTCTTTTCTTTGAAACGGTCCTATTTCATTGACCATCACTGGAAAGATGTCATCTGCACCTTTGGACATGATCCGCATTGCCGGATCCATGGAAACGGGTCAAACAACAGCTACTTCGCAAGAAGTGGTGTTGCATCCAGTGACCGGGCACCCAGCAAAAGCACCGGCAAAGTTCCGTCCAAGAAAAAACCAACGCGCAAACCAAATGCTACGGCGACTGCAGCAGCTGCTGCTGTTGCTGCAGTGACACGGAAAGCTTCCACCACCGAGACCTCCCAGACGACAAGTGATTCTCCTCCAGATGAAGCATCCGCCGACTCTAGCGATGACGAATCAGTCTCCGGAGACAAACCAACGCCTGCTGTCGAAGAAATTACTTCGGAAAATGCAGATGAGTTTCCGTTGAGGGAGCTCATATTTGTTCTGGCAGAGAATGAGATTGGGGAACTTCGACAATGACGAAGAAGTAGGGACAGGAGCGCTCCTGCCCCGGCTCCTGCCCCAACAGATGACAGCGGGCACACGTGGTTGAGGGCTCTTTTGGACACAGATGGAGTCATTTGTGGGTACGAATGAACCTTGGAGTAGAATGAAGGTGACATCTCTTCGCCAGATGGTTAGTGGGCTTCTTGGCGTGAGCCGAAAGTGGTGCAAAGAAGAGTTGATAGCAGCCCTAGAAGAGGATTTGAGCTATGGAAGTCTGGGTCCACCTCGTCAACCAAAACATACCCAAGGTCGCAGATAGAGCCACTGCCAACTGCAAAATGAGGCTGTTGAATGTTCTTTTTTCGGATGAGTTTTCGGAAGATTTTGGAAACGTCTTAACTTCGTCCGGAAAGAGGAGTCCTCGATAACCAAACTTGTTCTAAGCAGAGATATTTTGGGGACCGTTGCTGATGCATATGTTGACTCCATTGGCGAGCATGGGGTCAATCAGTTCAACGATCCTTTCCTGAGGAACCGTCCTGATCTCAACCTTAACAAGTTTGGTAATCACACATGGGACAAGCTAAGATCCATGTGGAATGCGATGTGGTTGAGTTCAAAGAGCACCAGAAAAATTACACAGCTTCTGGCACGCACACAAATGACTTCTACAATTTCACCAAGGAAACCTTGTCATGTATTATCTGCATCTACTGCTCGAGACAAAGAGCAATCTTCTTGATATGGTTAACGCTGATTTGCCGCGCAAGAAGGAAGAGATTCAGTCGGTGAATCAGCGACCAGCTCCATGAAGAAGAGGAAAAAGGAGGCTGCATTTACTGATCTCCTCAAAGATCTTGTTTCAGACAGTGAAAAAACTAGCGAACTGACGGCTCTAATCGAATTGAGGACGACTTTTCGCATCAGCTGGAACTGCAAAGGTTCGAGATGGCAAAGGCCTTGCAGCGCATGGAAGAGGAACAACGTGCAGAGGAAGCAGAGGTAGCTAAAACGATGCGTGAGAACGAAGAACATCGCAGGCGCAGGAAACCCGTGTTGCAAATAGGGAGGAACTCAGTATCGTGAATGCACGACTTGACCATGCACGTAAGCTTTTGCTGACAGTTACAGACAAAAGTTCTTGGAAGAGTATCACCAAGAGGAAGTTATGTTAGCAGGTAGCAAGAGAATGCTTCAGGCAATTCTCTTCGCCCGCCCGGCATGAACAACTAACAACTAATTATTACAAACGCAGTATGCATGTTATGTGATGATTGTTTTATGTTAGTACCGCCATTCCTGATGATATTTTGGGCACTACGAGCAACTCCCAGCTCAATTATGCGGTCCACAATAGCTTGTCTGACCTGGTTTGATTTCTTCTGAGGTCTCCGGCCCCTGCTCGGGTACAAGCTCGGGTTCGGGAGGCTCGCTAGATCCATGTCCCTGTAACCCTTGTGGGCTGTCAAAATGTGAGTTAGCCTTGTCATTCTGATCAATGCAGAAGTTGTGAAGTCGCCAGCAATGCACTGCATTAAAGTCCATCTTTGTCTGCTTAATCAGAATCGGTGTATGCGCATATGCCACCTCTGCGTCATCATTCCAAACGTGCATTCAATCTTCATCTGCAACTGGCTGAGGTAGAAGTTAAAGTCACTCTTTGACCGGTCACTTCTCTGTGAACCTGAAAATGGTGTGAGCAACTTGGTTGTGCACACGCACGCATTGTCTGCAAGAACATAATTCCAAAACGAAGTGCGTCAATCTTTTTGGGCAAATCAGTGTTGTTGTAAGCTTTTATGTCACTACAGCTTCCAACACCACCAGTGTCAATAAAGATGAATTTCGGCGATGGTCACAAACGGCCTGAATATTGACTCCATAGGTGCGGTAGTGTCCGGAGAAATGCGCCATGGCCGCATTTGCTAGTCTCCGTCTTGTATGGTACCCGTGTGGTTAGGTGGTACCCGTCCAAACATCCAACACATCCTTGGATTGTTCCGCGTGACCAGATATCGATTGAAAGCTAGCAGCTGCATCACGTATCTCTTCAGGGTGTCCGGGAAGTGCAATTTTAAAGCAGGGCATGCAACGATGGCGCCCATGCATTGGTAAATGATTCTGTAGAATGACTGTGAACTCATACCCATTTGGTCACAGCAATCCATATAGCACCCTCCGCCAACCATCTCAACAAAGAATGCAGTTGAACCTCAACTGGTATCGGCTTCCGTCCTTGAATTCCTGATGAGTAGTGCACTGGAAGATGTGATGAAATGAGACTTGCCAGAAGCGAAAGGAATGATGCTCCATCCGATTCTTTCTAGCAAACTGCTTCTCCGACTGCCTCATCAGACGGTTGACATAAGCATCCCAGTCAATCCGTTCATACAATACTTTCTCTTCTCTGATAGACAACATCAAGGCAGAAGCAAGTAGCACTGCGAATGTGCATCCTCGCGAAGCAGAATTTCAACATGATAGAGTCCTCTATCTCTTCGTCGTGAGGCTTAAACATGGATGACTTTTCCAAGTCTTTCAGCACAGAGAGGGCAGAGAATTTCATTATATTGGTGTTTTAAACTTGGTTGTAAAGGAAATGGTAGCAGCAATTCTTTTATTTATTATTTTCCATGAAGACGAATGCATGTTGCCTTTGGAGGTTGGAAGTTGGAAGGAGGTCAATTCGTGCTTCTGTCTGTAATGCGTGACTCTAGATAGAAGGTTTGGTGTGCAGGTGTGCATTCCCATGGCTGATAAGAATGCACAAAAGTTAGGACTTCCCATCGGTGCCGCTGGCGTGTCGTGTGCACTTATGACTCCCAAGTGACTCCCATGGGAGGTGATAAGAACGGGCCTTATCAGCGATTGACAGAAAAGGGAATTACCGTGGCTGTTGGAAGAGCGATTTGTGTGACCTTCGGTCGCCGTTTCTCAAAAGGAGATGCAGCAGTTTAAAGATTCCTCAGCATCTAGATCCATACCACCAATCATCGTGCACAGCATGTTCATTTGGTGCAACAACATCAATCCGGTGTATTGTAAGGTCGGCGGAAGCACTTTTGTCCAACGCCTTCGAACCGCAAAGGTGGAAAAGTAAATGACTGTTTCGTTAATGCACCAAAGAGTAATGTTGGGGATATCATCCTAATACCGGACAACAGTCGTGAATGTCGACTCGCTTTGCCTAGAAGAGATGCGTTCCTTGGAAATCAATTCCAGTAGCGCACCTGCCCCGGCTCCTTCTCCATCCTGATGAATGAGCTTTCTGTTTCAAGAGAAGTGTTGAAGGGAATGCCATGCATGCAGTCCGCTTCGTTCTCTCGTTACTCATAGTCATAATTTGTTGCCTCCTTTTGTTTGCACACAGCTATAGATCTCTCTCTTTCTTTCTATTGAAATCGTAATTGTGTTTGACGTTTCTCTCGTTTGTAGAGAGGCTTTCATGTTGCTTGCGTATTATTGGCAATAATTGGCTGGCAAACGCGACCGTCTCGTTCTTTGATCGGCACTTAACGAGATTAACAAGAAATTCCGATACTTGGTCAAGTGAATGAGTGAGTGAATGAATGAATACAGTTGGAGAAGTTTACCCATTTTGGCCCGCAAGGTAACAATGCTTGCACGCCGAAGGATCGGAACATTACACACTAAACAGGAAAGGGGAAAAGTGCCTCACGATTTTGAACCAAATGCGTGTTTTCCGGATTGCTCAATAGTACAGAAAACAGCCATAGTACGTGATTCCCGCATCTGTGAGATACCGTTCAGCAATAAGTGACGATGATCAATATCATGAACGGAAAATTAATTCAGCTTACTTAGGCTCGTTAGAAACGGGCATTCGAAGGTGATTGTAGGCATAGAACGTCCTCGTCGTGGTGCTGCTTGCTGCTGCAAAACCTCGGAAGTTGCGCTGCGGGGTCAACGACAACAATTATTATACGACGCAGAGGGCAGAGGAGAAAGAGGCTCGAGACTCAAAGACTCATCTTGAAAATCAAACATGGAAGCTGTTGCTGGTAGTGCGGTTGGATTTGTTGCAACTAAAGTTGCCAAGGCGTTTTGAATGTACAATTAGAACGCGAGGCAACGGCCAAGATTGAAGATGCTGCCGTCAAAAGAGAAGTTTACGGGGGCAACATCCGATTGCGACGTACGCCCGATGATTATGCTTATTCTCCGCTCATGAAGCACATCAAAAAACCATTGCACAAAAGGGTATTATCTATGTGGCTTATGTTCCAAACAACAACGGGAAAACGACAGCATGTTATGCTTGCATGGACAAGCCGTATTGCCGACGAGGGATTGCATTCTCCCCGAATCATTTAAGCAAGTTGCGACGTACCTCGATGACATGATTAACCTTCTGGAATTCGACAAAAGACCCTCCAGTGGGATTGATGTTACGTATCTTGGACGCGCTGGCAGAAGGGGATTCTGATCCAGCTGGAAATCTCCTCATCCTTGACAATTTCATGCCGCGCGGGTTCAATCATGAAGACTGCGATTTTCTCCACGACTTAAAAGGGAAAATTAAGGAGAGGGATGTTACCGCGCTTATCCTTACACCAAACAAACATGCTGCATGTCGTCTTATTGCCCAAAACTCGTTGGGAGCAATCGTACCTTTGGCATCAGCCGAGCAAATTCACAAGTTGCGGTGCGCAAACCGAACAATTGATCCAAATGAACCCCTTGATTTTGATTGGGAAAAAGAGGTTAGTATGGTATGGGAGAAAGACGAACTGAAGAAAGCTTTGGAACACTCTTTGAATATCCGTAAGCTCGAAAAAGCCAAACAAGATTTGATCAGTCAAAGGTTCGACGATGTGTACAACAAGCTGTCTCAGAAAGAACAAGATGACGCAAATCCTGTTTCTATTTTTGAACTATTTGGTGCAGTAGGCACCAAAAAAAAGTACGCCGACAAAAAATAGACCGACTTCTGTTGCCGGTGGAACTGGTTTTGTTCAAGGTAGTGCTCATTGCTGCACTATATTGTAGATATCTGAAGAAAATGGACTACGAGAAGAGATACAATGGGAAGAAGAAATGTAAACATGAGCTAGATATACATAGATACGCTTTTGATGAAATTGTCACGCAGTAGATCAAAACGTTTAGAATGGCATATGTTGGTGAAGGAAGGGGTGCTCGTTTGCTGGACGCTTTCGACGCCTCTAGCAATAGCTTTGCGTTTTGGCGATGCACAAATTCTTGTGTTGCGAGCTCTGTCAGCGATTCGCGTGATCTTCGGAAGAATAAAAGCAAACAAGGATCATGTGCGGACAGTACCTGCTTACTCTAGAGCGAATGTTCGGCATGTTCAAAATTCCAATCGAGAGAGCTGGCTCTCAAGTCAACTGCTCGAGCTTGCGCAACAATCAACGCAGTGTTGGCAGTATTTCCTCTTCGACTCGCTGTCTTTGAGTCGTCAGCGAGAAGTCCAGACATCAGAGTTCCGCTGTTCAGGCGGCCCAACAACCGGTCAATCACACTGGAGCTCTGCGCGAAGAGCGCTGTGTTATTGACTCTCATGCTTCAGAGAACGGAAGGAGCGCATCCTCTTCATTCAAAAGACCCATTTCTATCTTTTAAAAAACATCCAGCTGGACGAGTCTTCGCATGGTATCAGGACTCAAAGTATTGCGAGACAATTTGGATCGATCCGAACGACGATTGTCGACTCTGTAGCGCATCCACAAACGCTGCTCCCCGTCTTCAAAACAAACCGCATCCATATCACTCCAACCATGAAAGAACTCGCACAGCGTGTCAGTGAAAAATGACAGCAACGGAATTTTCCGCTTCGAGAAGTCCAGACATCAGAGTTCCGCTGTTCAGGCGGCCAAACAATCGGTCAATCACACTGGAGCTCTGCGCGAAGAGCTCCTGTCAGAAACGATCCAAAGCCATGGACATGCGATTTTATTGGGTGTGGGATCGACTTCGACAAGGACAGTTTCATGTGTACTGGAAAGCAGGCATCGGCAACAAAGCCGATTACTTCACCAAACATCATCCAACCTCGCATCATCGCACTATGCGTTCCTCTTATCTACTCGAGGCGCCTACATCTTATTATGCGGCGTTGGAACCTATTGATGAAGAACATCCTGGGCACGGCGTTAAATTATCGCTACGGAGATTGCCGCCAATCTGACGTATGACGCAAGGGGATTGTATTACGTCTGGCGTTACGAAGTGGGGAGGGGACGGACGAAGGGCCTAACGGTTAAAACGTTAAACTTTCGCCAAAGCTTTCCAAAGTTGCTGTTGATGGTCTGCACTTAATAAATGGGTGCCGGTCCTTGTGTCGCACCGGCCATATAGGTTTTTCAATGCTAAAGCTTACCGTACTTTTGCTCCTTGACAAAAACACCAAGCCACAGAAAATAGTCTTCCGTAACACACCTCTAAAACTAGCGAGTCTATTCCAAACTCAAAACGGCTTGAGATTATCTTTGCCAAGTATGCACCATCTATTTTCATGTGCTCTGCGCTGTAAATTACCTTCCAAGGATAAAATATCTCCAGAATGACGATATTGTATCGCAATATCGCGGATTTTGCGATAAATTATCCCCATATCCCCGATATTGCGATATGATATCGCGGATGACGCGATAACTATCGTAGATATCGCCGGGTTTGAGATATATACCAGGTACTCTTGAATTCCAGATTCCATCCGAGACGGTTGGCCGTTTACCTAAAACCGCGCTGCCGTTTCACAAGGGTTATCCGTTGTGGAATCAGTTACGCCGTAACAAAAACAAGTTGTGTTTTGAATTATGATCAATGATCACGCCTTGACAAGGTCAACCGATTGATGTAACTGCTGCATTTGATGTGAAAAGCTATTTACACGAAGTCAATTATTTGAAGCGCGTCTTTTCTGTTCTGTCATAATAAAGAAGTACGGTCTAAGAGCCAATGAGGTATAGTTACACCTCCTTGTTAAGGGCTGCGGGGCAGCAAGTTGTTCTTTGAATGAAACAATAAAATGAATGATCGATGATAAGGAGAAAAGTACGGAGTAGTACTGGTAGTGTGAAACAAGGGCGTATAACCTTACTGCAGAAAAGCATCAATTTTTTTGCGAAGGAATTCATCTCGCGCTCCACGGAATCCAAAATAATCCCCAAATGGCGATAACGTATCGCAATATCGGGGATACGGCGATATTTTATCGCCGTATCCCCGATATTGCGATAAGTTATCGTCATTCTTGAGATTTATTTTCGCCTTATCCATGATATCGCCGAGACCACATACAAATCTCAGTTTTGCGATACACGAATCCAAGAACACATTTTGTAGAAGTCGCACAAATACTAAATCTAAACCACGGAAATCCTCTCTCAGCAAGGTGTATTCCTACGTCGTCGCACTGTGTCCGGTTTGTACTGAGCAAACCAATCCTTTCTTATTTCATGTTTAAGTGAGTACATAAAGACAAACGCAACCGGTACTCGCATTACTGTCATTTCCTGACACGGATAACGGATAACCGGTAACCGGTAACCGGTACAAAACTTCCAGTACGCAGAGTACTACGTACTACGTACTAAGTTCGATCTTGAAATGTGTACAGTACGCAAGACTGTCACGTGTGACTGTGACCATGACCGGTGAACGACCGACGATTATCGCGGTTGAGATATTTTAACGCCGTGCCCTGAGATTCGAGGTGAGGGTGTGATTGCCGTTAACCGATAAGTGCGGTCGGCGCGCACCGTCCCTATCTAATGTCATCGACGGGCGCGAGCCGCCCGGCGGCAGCATCGTAAAGCCTCAAACGCAGGATTTGAACATCTCGAGCTCGCCAATGCGTGCTCATTAATCGTAAAACACTATTGTTATCACTAGCGTCTTTCCTAGATTTCAACATAATAATAACTAACTAAATATAGTTATTATTGCTGTTGCGATCTATTTTTTGTCATGTATCTCGCATTCTCTTTTGCCTGTCGCCGTCAGTAGGGTTCGTAATATGCGTCATCGTCTGCTGTCCCCGTCAGTAGTCTCGACATACGGAATTCGGAATCTCGACTCCTCATTCGTGCGTGTTTCCCGGATTGCTTATTAGTACATAAAATAGCCATAGTGCATATGTCCCCTATTTGTTGGATACCGTTCGGCAGTAACGGACCACCATGAATCATCTAAGCAACGGAAACGTAGTTTAGTTTACTTAGGCTCTTTATCAACGGCCAATCGGGGTTGGTTGTAAGCATAGAATGTCCTCCACGCCAACCCCAAGCGACGGCTTGCTGTGCCCTGTGCCTGCTTGCTGCTGCAAAACATCCGAAGTTCCGCTGCGGGGTCAATGACAACAATTACGACGCAAAGGCAGGAAAGAGGCTTGAGATCCAAAGAATCATCTTGAAAATCAAACATGGAAGCTGTTGCTGCTGGTGCTGTGGCTGATCTTGTTTTGACGAGAGCTTACGCGGCGTTTCGGGAGGTACAATTAGAACGCGAGGCAACGGCCACGATTGAAGCTGCTGTCAAAAGAAAAGTTTTCGGGGCAACAAGCGATTGCGACGTAAGCCGGATGATTATGCTCATTCTCCGCTCATCAAGCACATCAAAAAACATTGCTTAAGTCACGGTATTATTTATGTGGCTTATGTTCCAAACAACAACGGGAAAACGACAGCATGTTATGCTTGCATGGACAAACCGTATTGCCGACGAGGGATTGCATTCTCCCCGAATCACCGACGCGAGGTGAGACGTACTTAGATAGCATGGTTAGCCTTCTGGGATTCAATCGTGAAGATCCTCCAGAGGGATTCATGTTACGTATCTTGGACGCGCTCGAGGAAGGGGTCCTGATCCTAATCCTAAAATATCGAAAAGAAATCGCCTCATCCTTGACAATTTCATGCCGCACGGGTTCAATCATGAAGACTGCGTATTTCTCCACAACCTAAAAGGACACATTAAGGCGAGGGATGTTACCGCGCTTATCCTTACACCAAACAGAGAAGCTGCATGTTTTCTTATTGCTCAAAACTCGTTGGGAGCAATCGTACCTTTGGCATCAGACGAGCGAGTTCTTGAGTTGCAGCTCGCAAACCCAGAAATTGATCCACGTGAACCCCTTGATTTTGATTGGAAAAAAGAGGTGAGTATGGTATGGGAGAAAGACGAACTGAAGAAAGCTTTGGAACACTCTTTGAATTTCCGTAAGCTCGAAAAAGCCAAACAAGATTTGATCAGTCAAAGCTTCGACAATGTGTACAACAAGCTGTCTCAGAAAGAACAAGATGCCGCAAATCCGGTTTCCATTTTTAAGCGATTTGGTAAAACGCAGACCGAAGAAACAACGCCGACAAAAAATAGAACGAATACTGCTGCCGGTGGAACTGGTTTTGTTCAAGGTAGTGCTCATTGCTGCACTATATTGTAGATATCTGAGGGAAACGGACTACCAGTAGAGATACCATGGCAAGCAGAAACGTAATCATGAGCTACATAGATAAAATTTGATGAAATTGTCACGCAGTAGATCATAACGTTTAGAATGACATATGTTAGTGAAGGAAGGGGTGCTCGTTTGCTGGACGCTTGTGACGCCTTTAGCAATAGCTTTGCGTTTCGACGATTCACAAATTCTTGTTTTGCGAGCTCTATAAGCAATTCGCGTGATCCTCAGAAAGATAAAAGCAAACAAGGATTAGTGTGCGGAAAGCACCTGCTTATAAGACCCGCATCCGGTCCGTTCACCAACAGCACAGTTTGTGCTCGCTGTCTTTGAGTCGTCCTCAGCTACAAGTCCAAACATTAGAGTTCCGCTGTTCAGGCGGCCTAAGAACCGGTCATGAACACTGGAGCACTGCGCGAAGAGCGCTGTACACGCACTTCGGCTCGCTGTATCTTATGCTTCAGAGAGCGGAAGCAGGGCATCCTCTCCATCCAAAGCAAGCACCCATTCCATCTTCTCAAAACATCCAGCTGGACGAGACGTCGCATGCTATCAGGACTAAAGGACGATTCTCGACTCTGCAGAACATCCACAAACGCTGCTCCCCGTCTTCAAAACAGAACGCATCTTGCCACTCGAACACCCCGACAAGTGTCAGTTTCAAAGCATACGGGCGCTTCACGAGTACTCGAGACTGCTCTTATTCCAAAATCCTGCTTTCAACTACAAGTGACCTGCCGGATTTGAGTCTAATATGACATGCAACAATCGTAAAGTCCGGAGCCTTAAACTTGGCGAAAAGAAGAAGAGCGTGTTCCTCCACTAAAAAAAAGCCAATCGTGAACTTTGCGAGTGCATCCAACTACAAAGGGGTTCCAGATTTGTGTGGCTAAAAGGTCTAAAGTCTGCTTCACCCGACCATTAAATATTACCAAACGAAGACAACCGACTCTCAAGTGCATCGATAAACGCCGTTCCCTCATTTTGAAACGCAAAGGCATTCGCCAGTGTTAGATTCAAGTGATATGGGCGCGTTGCGAGAACGACAGCCTGTTCCGCAGTGCTCTGTGTTTGAGTCGAGGATACATGTCGTCCTCTTATTGCCAACACAAAATTCTCTTTATTTTCAAGGATTAGAAAAATCGCCTCATCCGTTTTGCCATAAATTGTGCCTTGCACTGTAGTTTCTTCATCGCGATCAATTTCAAAGTTCACAAACCGCTGGTGCGGTTTTGCAATGATAGATTAAATAGCTTGTTTGTAATATAATAGAGCAAACAAACACTTTTGGACAACACCCGTTGTTGATAAACGAGAATTATAATTTAGATGAGCGTTTCGGTGCGGAAAGCGTCTTTGACGTTTTCCTTCCGATGCTGTACGCTTTCTACGAGGTTCTACAGTTATCCAATTAGGATCCGATGGGAGTCGCTCTGTGCTACTATCTGGTGCACAGTCTGAATGACTTTCCCAGGACTGCGATCCAACAGTGCGAATGCCTCCAATGGGTCGCGCGGTTGACTGCGCGCTCATCGGCATTTGCGCCTGGTGGTGGCTCGGTGTTGGGAAAAACACCTTCTTCGATACTTGTGCGACACGCGGCGATCAACGTTGTGTCGTCTTCCGTGCGGCAATGAACGTTGCGGAAGAAACAAGTAACTTAACAAACAATAAACTGATATAACGAGGAAGCAATAAACTTAACTCTTACACCGGGATTGTTTCGAGAGAATGAGCTTTCTCGAAACCTCCGACCACATCGGCCCATGTTACCTGTTTACTATTTCTGCGTTCTGCGAACGTCATCGGCTTTGCTGGGTCCGAGACGTGCGCCTTCATGTTTTCCACATAGGTAGATGCGATCTCGTCACGACAACTTCCAACACGCTCCTCGGTCGATAGAGCATCGATTTCTGCCAGGGAACTCACATGTTTGTAACCTAGGATCACATCACGGAGCTTGTAGAACAACTGTCCCTGCAATGGCTTGGTGAGAAAATCGGCTATCATCTGTAATGTAGGGCAATGCCTAATCTCTAGGCCCTCAGTCTTGAGTCGATCTTTCACGAAGAAGTAGCGTATGTCGATGTGTCTCGATTTGGGTCCCATGGACATGCGACGTTTTTTCGAGCTTGATTGCACTCTCATTGTCTTGGTGCAAGATATTCTCCGCAAAAAACGTAGCCCTGTCCTTCCATAAACATCCGCAAGATAATCCATCACACGCTGGTAGTCAATGAGTTCCTCGAAGGCACCGTTGTTGATCGAACAGCGGAACTTGATGCGATCTGGCTGTTTCTCAAAGGTACTGTCATTGTCAATGCGTCGTCAATGACTTCGAGGATCTTGCTACGAACACTTGCCCATCGTCACGACCATCATCTTGGAGAAAGGTGCGTCCGATCAACTCAAAAGGATTGACAATGGGAGGATGCACTGCATCGAATCATCAACATCTTCGACAGGTTGTGACTCATCGGAGTGCAAGTAATCGGCACGAGAATGCACAATAGGAGGTCGAGATGACATCCTCCCCACGGGCGGTGCAACACGAACATTGGGATCAGCGGTGTCGTCAGCAGGACGAACGCCAGAGCGACAAATGATTTTCCGGTATCTAGGGTCAGGATTCGAACGTCATAGCATTGCCGGCGTTGTGCGCAATACCAACAAAATACCCCAAAGCCTCGCGCGATTCAGAAGGGAACGAGGGTTCTTCGATGCGATACAGGACACGTTGATAAAGGAAAACAACATGTAGACACTGATGTCTGGAGTCGAACCATTGAGGAGCTGAATGGGAATGGCATCCAAACGTTCGTTGAAGGTGTGATTGAGCACATCACAGACGATGCGTTAGGCATTCAAACCAGAGATTAGCAGGGCGCCTGTGCGTCGAGACAGTATTGACCGTACGCTTGATGTCCTGGATGCGGCGTTCAGCGTAGTTCTGATGTTGGTGATCGGCCTGACTCTGCCAATGAGGAAAGACGTGATTACGGCAGATATCCTTGACGCGTTCACTCGTTTTTACATCGCCGAATCGCTGATCAGCTTGCTAGGAGCGCCATGCAAGATGATGACATCCATGAGCACCTTAGGAAATTGCTTCATGGACTTGAGTGGGAAGACATTCGTGACAAGTGTGTCGACACCCACGAAAAGTTGTGCTTTGGTGATACCACGAGCTACGGCCTTGGTGTCGCTAAAGATAGTATCTGTAGCGATCGCTTCCTTACGACGTTCAACATTGAGAGCCGGATGGGCGCGGCGATAGTGCTTCTTGAGAAGCGGACTGGCAGACATGCGAAGCGAGCTGAGTACTGTTCTCGAATGTCTTGCGAATGATCTTGGCCGGCTGAAAAGGAACATCGGACGCATTTTATCAAGTCAGGATATACACAGTGGAAGTTGGACTGTTGAGTGACTTGCCTCCCATTGTAGACAAGGAAACGCTGATAATTGAAGGCAGCGAGCTCGTCAAGACGCTGTTCGTCGTCATCATCATCATCATCATCTGCCACAAAGCCATCGGGATCCAGGACAGCCTCGAGCACATTAGCTTCCATGACGTTGTCAATTTCCACGCCGGGCTGCCATTGCAAAATCACGGGAATGATATCGTCAACGCTGGCGGGCAACATAGATGTATGCCTGAGAAACATCAGTATTGCCAAATTGAGCTCGTTGTCGCTATCAGGGTCGAATAGAGACGCATCGGAGACATAAGATCGATCGTCTTGAGTATCCCCTGCAACATCCGGCGACAGATGCGACAACAAGTGGATCTAAGGAGTATCGTCCACAAAGGAGACAGACATGCGGCGTGGATCGTGTTCTTCCACGGTCGCTTGGGCCACACGGAGGTCACCAACTTCATCGAAAAGGTTGTCAGGGCCAACATCGCGTTCGATCATGAGAGGCATGTCCTCGTATTGATCAAGATCAATGGGTGTATCGTTAGCCCGAGGGTTCCATTCAGTCTCACATGTCATGAACTCGTAGGCCAGATCCTGGAGTTCATCTGTACTTGGAGGCGGAGCGGAAGGCGCTGCAGACCATCGATGAACATCAAAGGGATGATGAACCCATTTGGTGTGATGATCTGTTGCTTTCCTCCCAAAGGAATGGCGCAATCATCCACACGACACCCAAAACTCTCCATCTGAACAGCCGAATGGATCGTTGCACCACGTCCAGTGTATGCGTACTGGGGAAAACAAGCAAAATGGATTCTCCGCGGGCAGTCTGAGCGACACCAGCAACGCGTTGCCAATGCGAACATCATTCATCCGATGGTTATCGATGCCTTGAATGCTGACCGTGTGCCCAGGAACGGTACTCATCAAGACAACATCTTCGCCACCTACACCACCGTTTGCTCATGATCGATCGATCAACGAAGGTTTCATATCTGTGCACACAAACTCATTGCGCTGAAACAGTGTATTCAAGAGAGAATACAAGGCGTCGACCATCTTGACTGTACGATCTTTGGTCTTTCCATCGCTCAACAATTGCTTCATAGCACCGGGATTTTTGTGAACGACGAAGCACCTTTCGAAGTCGTCCCATTCGAATCCTCATTGCCATCAGAATCAATTACCGCCGTGGATGGTGCATCTTTGACACCGTGTTCATGGGCGAGGGCAACGAGTTCAGCAACAGTCATGTCATTGACATTGACCTTTCGAACACCAGAGGTCTTGGGATCTCGCGTGATGACCGGCTGTGCGAGACATGACAGTCGATTTCCCCTTGTCTGACATCATGTCCCAAATCTTACGGTCTTCGAGATCGAAGTTGTTGCCATTGATCTCGCGTGAGACGAGGAGAGTATCCGGGGCGAAGACTTGGTGACGACGCCGTAATCGATGGAGTAGTCCTCTACATCATCGTGAGCTCTCAAGATCCTGTTTCTCAAAGAAAGTCTGGCTCTGAAAAACCTCACGCTTGGAATTCTTGCCCGATCGTTTCTTCAATTTGAAACTCTTGTCATGAGTAATGGCAGCGGCGGTGAGCAGCGTCATATACTCATCAAAACCAAGGTCCTGCTCAGTTTGCGAATGAATGGCATCGGCATTGAGAACGACTTGATTCAAATCCGGAACCTCCTTGACTGCGTTCTGGAAAATGCTCATCTTGAGATCCTCATTGAAATGCCGATTCTTAGGGACAACGCTTCGTACAATGATCATTTCCTCAAGGTCAAAAAGAATTCTCAAATGCGCCGGCGTGCGAAGTCGAGGGTTGAGCACGTGCCGAAAAATGGAACATGACAATTCACGCCGCAGCAATCTTAGCATGAGTGGATTTCGTAAAATAATCCAGCAGCTCAGAGAATACCATTTGAGCATCTTCATTCTCCGTATGCTTTGCAAGAATCTGTCGCTGACTTGTCCGTTTGCAGAATCGTGTCCCAAACGGAGAGCATGTAGATGTTCTGCTCCTTGAACAACTCCTTTTCTTCCTCTGTCTGTGGAGAATACCGGGTCCAATATCTCCCCACATTTATACGCATTGGCTTGTCGTTTCGTCGAATCAATCCAAGGAAGCCAATGTTGATCCTTCTTGAGGACCTTGAATACGGAATGGTCCTTTCGTATCACGCAAACTTGTCAGCCAGCGACTTAATAGGTTTGAAAAAATCCTGGCGAGTGAAAAGGAGACGCCGTGAGATTCGAGGAGATGGCAATGCCGATGGTGTCGATTGGACATTGCGAACAGCAAACATGGTCGCCTCAGTTTTGTTTGGCGTAGCTTTTGAGAAAACGAAGCCATTGTTGTTTCGTGACCGTATGGAAAACGTCTGATCCATGTCGCTTTCATAGTAATCAGTCTCGGATCCAACAAAGTATAGGAAAGCTTGTACGTCTTTTACCGCAAGAAGGACAGGAATGAAAATTCTACCAACCCCTCCTTATGGAACTTCAGCTTGTTCGAATCATCGTGAAAATTACTGAGCAACTTGTCGATGTCCATGAGACCGTTTTGATGAATTGCTTGGTAACAATCATCCTCCTTATTCCAACCAAGTAAATCAATAAAATATGATCAAAAGGTGTCTGAGTAGGCACTTCCTCCGTTTCTTCAGCGGCGAACTGTTTCTCCATCTGCTTTGGTTCGATTTTGGCCGCTTTCATCGAAGCGGTCATGACACCGGCCGCGGAAGTGTCCTTGAGCTCAATTTCACTATCAGAAGCCATCCTTCAGCTATCAACAACAAGAAATGTAACTGCCTTATAATAAGGATGATACGTTGTCGGTTTGGATGTCAGAGGACGCTTCAATCAAAAGTTATCCGTATTATCGCTGATTACAAAAGACAAATTGACGACGCGGAAATTGAAGCTTGAAAAGACAGATACAACCAATATAGTCTCTCAGAGGTCTGGAGACTTGCGACTGTTAATCTGATAAGTTATTAAAACGGGTTCTAACAACGAAGTCTTTACTTGTAGCGTAGGTCCTTTTACGAACAACAATACGAAGTTGTTACCGCAACAGGACGACGAACGATGCAACAAGAAGGATAGATAACCACAACAGGTTCTGGGAAAGCACACACTATACGGGCTGGTCAAATGACAATAAGCTCTCTACCTCTGCAATTGCCGAATGACAATCTAAACAAAGGAAATGTAAACGAAGAATCGTAACATGCAATAGAAAACTCAATAATATGGCTACTTCGTTATTTCTACATCTTGATCCGGGAAGACGGAGAAGCACGAAGACCCAAAGAGTGTCGCAGAGGGAAAACTTGACACGTCACCATCGTCTATGGTCAGACATGTCCAAACGGTATCAACCGTCTCATAAAACTCATCACCTGCAATGGTTTCTGTCGCAGTTAAACCGGCTTGATGACGAATGAAGATGTAACCCGATGCTGCATCGCAATAAATGGTGCCCCCTCGAATTCATGAGTGATGGATCCGTCAGGTTGGATGCCTGTGGTGAGACCTTCACAAGAACTTTGGTACTGGTCGCTGAAGATGAGGTCTCCCGAGTCAGCTTCTCTTTCTTGAGGTTCCCAGGCTTGACATTGGCGGTAGATTTAGCCGGGTTGGCCGTCTTACTCTGCTTTCCGTATAGGCATGCGCGCATTTAGGAGCAGTGGGGAAGTTGCTGTCGCCATCTGTTCACCCTTGGGTCCGAGTAGGCCTTGGCGCCTAACCAAATGACGTCCAGAAAGCGAAGGTGACCCAGCTTGTAGTGAATCGGAGAAGAGTCTTGTAGAAGGGACTCAAGTTTTGATTAGTTTCGGCGGTGACGCATTCGGTGACAGCCAGGGCCCGAGCGGATGTCATGGCGTCAGTGTGGGAAGCGAACATAGGCAGCCGTGTGTGGCGATGATACTCAAATGCCAACTCTCCTCTGCATTGCCCTCACCACGGCTGCCAAAGCGAATCATCGGAGGTTGACCCTTTGCGATGATAAAAGCAGTGCCTTCGGGGACATTGACGCCGTGAGAGAAGTAATGCTGTGGGCTGAAAAGACGGACCGGCATCTCTGGTATGTACCAAGCGACAGTTTCAATGGTGCGAACTTCGCCGTTGGTGAGGACCACCTCTTGACGGATGATACCTTCGCCAGCAATAGTCAGATTCCTGCAATCCCTTGAATTTCATGAACTGCATCTTCTTCCGTAAACAGTGTCAGTGAAATGAAATCTTCTTTAAAAGGTGATGTTGTTGCGAGAGACGCCAGAGTCCACGATCCAGAGAGCCCGATGGGATTCTATTTTATCGTGGAGAAAAGCTTGATCTTGGAGGCGCTGCGCAGGTGGCACGGTCAGCAGAGAAGCTGATTTTGAGAGGACTGGAGGATACCATTTGATCACAGTATTTGCCCATCTGACGGCGAAAGTGTCGAGGTTGGTCGGAAGAGAGTAGAATTTCAGAATAGTGCCAAGAGCAAGCGCCTGTGCGCCGAGAAGTAGTAGTCCCAGAGAGCGTGCCACTGTCAAAGGTGGTTTGGTTTCACGGCGGATTGCCCGTTGGATCTTCTTGGGGAGAGGAGGAGGTCCGGTGGTTTGCATTTCCAAGGAAGCACAGGGGCCTCGCGTGCCACCACCTTATGGAATCCGAGCATTTTGAGTCGGAGGCCGGTTTGGTAGTTGGTGGTCACCACAACTCCTGAATGTACTGCATTGTGAAAAGGAACAACAAACAATCTACGGAATCCTCCTCTGATTTTCCCTTCCAATAGGCCTCAGTAGGTCGGACCCATCGGATTTCACGGCAGCCGAGTCCGAGGCTGGTGGAAAGGATGGATCGGACGAACAACAACAGTGTGACAGTTGTGATCGCATCCATAAGGTAGTTTTCATCGTTGATTCTTGTAAATAGGCCGATCAGTGTATGGATAAGACAACAAATCTCATACACCCGGCCTCTTAAAATCCATCGTGGCTTGACACAAGAATCCGGAGGTCATGGTCAAAGCCTCTCCCTCTGAAGTGGAGGAGCTAGTGGCGACATTGGCGGACTCGTTTGAAGCAGGGGGGGCCTTGGCAGCTTTCATTTCGCTGCAGAACGATGCCCTTCCGTGTTGTGACGCCGGTCACCCCATTGCCATCGCTTGCACTTGCGCACCACCAACATTCCTTGCCATCAATCATCTTGACAGTGGGCTCACCTTCCTTGGGAGGGATTCGAATGGACTCTTGGAGTGCCTTCAGTAGATGAGGCGGTGAAATCTCCAGACTCTTTATCCGTCTTGCCATGGCGCTTCAGTTCAGCGACATCCTTCTGCAACGCTGCCATAGCGCTGTCAGCATTGGACTTGGGAGGTTCGATTGCCTTCCACATCTTTTCGGACTTGAGAAGAGTATAGGTAGTCTTCAGTTCGCGAATAGCTTGGGTCCATGTAAGAGGGGTCGTGATTGACTTGGTGCGTCGGTAGATCGTCATTGCTTCTGAGCTGAAGGCTTGGGTTGACGACTCAAGAAAGCGCTGCTGCGATTAGGCTGGCCAGATCAGACGGTGCCTCTCCTAGACCTTCAATTTGAGATGCTAGATCGAAGATTTGATTGCAGAGAGTCTCAACGTTTTCACCCGGAGTTTTCATCAGGGACATTTCCGACAACTGATTCATCAGATTGCGAACAGTGACCGCACGCGATGATTGATACTGCCAGATGATCGCAGTCAGCACACGGAGCCCGTCGACATTTAGACCGAAGTTCGGGCTCAATGCAGGACCACATCTCAAGGAAATAGAGTCCTGAAGGAATAGTCCGGACCACTCGAGATTTTGGCGGTCATACTTGTCCATCTGAAGGTTGGAGAGGAAGCTTCAACGTCCGCCATATCGATCTTCGACCATTCGGTGCAGAGGAAATGTCGGACTGCAGGAGTTCCCGCTTTGGAATATAGAACAAACTGTCTAGTCCGCATCGTTGCATATGGCGCGTTACGTATCGCATCCAAGTGGCGAATGTAATCGAATTGCCAGCCGCTCCGGGCATTCCCAGTTGGCGCTGTCGCATCCAACATCCCAAACTGCATCCTGAGGACGAGCGCAGTTGAAACTAGCCATCTCGGTCAGGAACAGAAGGATCCTCCAGTCCAAGGCAGAACCTCATCGCCATACGATCTGTCGATTCCTCCTCGGAGGGCGCGACTGGTTCATGACTACACGTAATCCAGTAGTTGCAGTAGTTGTCATCTCTCTTTCTTCTTCAGTAGATTCTCCTGAGGTAGAACTTTGTAGTTGAACTTGAGTGAATTCAGAACTATCGGATTCTTGAATAATGGGATTTCCAGCTTCGGGAACGTCGGGGTTCTCACGAAGTTGTTCTTCCTCAACAATTTCAGATTCGTTGATGTTCTCGTCACCACTTGACATTAATCAATGCAGAATCGGCGTAAGCCTGGGCTCATAACCTGCAAAGATTGAATAAATAGGTTGCTTCTAATGTAATAGAGCAAACAAACGCTTTTGGACAACACCCGTTGTTGATAAACGAGAATTATGATTTAGATGAGCGTTTCGGTGTGGAAAGCGTCTTTGACGTTTTCCTTTCCGATGCTGTACGCTTTCTACGAGGTTCTACAGTTATCCAATCAGGATCCGATGGGAGTCGCCCTGTGCTACTATCTGGGGCACAGTCTGAGTGACTTTCCCAGGACTGCGATCCAACAGTGCGAATGCCTCCAATGGGTCGCGCGGTTCGCTGCGCGCTCATCGGCACTTGCGCCTGGTGGTGGCTCGGTGTTGGAAAAAACACCTTCGATACTTGTGCGACACGCGGCGATCAACGTTGTGTCGTCTTCCGTGCGGCAATGAACGTTGCGGAAGAAACAAGTAACTTAACAAACAATAAACTGATATAACGAGGAAGCAATAAACTTAACTCTTACACCGGGATTGTTTCGAGAGAATGAGCTTTCTCGAAACCTCCGACCACATCGGCCCATGTTACCTGTTTACTATTTCTGCGTTCTGCGAACGTCATCGGCTTTGCTGGGTCCGAGACGTGCGCCTTCATGTTTTCCACATAGGTAGATGCGATCTCGTCACGACAACTTCCAACACGCTCCTCGGTCGATAGAGCATCAATTTCTGCCAGGGAACTCACATGTTTGTAACCTAGGATCACATCACGGAGCTTGTAGAACAACTGTCCCTGCAATGGCTTGGTGAGAAAATCGGCTATCATCTGTAATGTAGGGCAATGCCTAATCTCTAGGCCCTCAGTCTTGAGTCGATCTTTCACGAAGAAGTAGCGTATGTCGATGTGTCTCGATTTGGGTCCCGCGGACATGCGACCGTTTTCTCGAGCTTGATTGCACTCTCATTGTCTTGGTGCAAGATATTCTCCGCAAAAACGTAGCCCTGTCCTTCCATAAACATCCGCATCCAAATAGTGTTTGGAAGATAATCACTGACACCAACAAGTTCGGCTTCCGTCGAACTTTTCGTGTTCAACTTCTGCTTCACGGATTTGCATACGATAGCGCCAGTACCGAACGACATGACACCTCCAGTGTGGCTGCGCATGTCCGGGTGAATGACATACGGCGTCGACCCAAGTCTGCAGCTTGCACAAATCGTCCGCTCCCACTGTGTAAACCAAATCTAGGGTGCCGTTCAAGTATTCCAGGAGCCTTCGAGCTTCAGTTCATCTTCGTCAGTAGACTTCGACACCCTCGTACAGAGGAAACAAGTCGGCAACAGGATGTCCATTCGGGCACGCATGGCAACATACAACAGCCGCAGCGGTGCGCGATGGAACGTTTCCGCCCGAGCCTTGCTCAGTGGTGGTGAATCTCCGTCAACCTCAAAAGGGACTTCTTGGCTGGGGTCTGCGCAGTGCGAACAATACCCAAACCGGAACCTGCAATGGCATCCTTCAGGTGCTCCTTCATCGATATGGTGGCGGTTCCGTCACCGTTGTAACAAATGTGCATGCCCAAAAATCATGCTCTTTCCCACGCGAGACGGACATTTTCCCAAACTTTTCTTCAATCGCCTCAATCACGCTGCGTGTCACAACAGCAGGGTCCCGATGCGAGATCTTGGTGTCGTCGACATACCACGCTGATGGTACATTGACTACCGTCGATCACGCTGTTCGCCACACACTGGTCGTGCGAGTTCAGTTCAAAACCCATTTCGACTAGGGTGCTTGACAACAAGTTATACCACAACAGCGCGGACTTAACACACCCGTACAAGGCCTTGTGGAGGCGAACATACAACACCTTTTGTCCACTCTCAACAACGACATATTCGACGTAAGACGGGTCCATTTCGCAAATGATTTCAACGGCTTTCCCGGTGAACTTCATGATCACTAAATCATCCATGAGAGCCTTCAGATATGCGCCAACAACATCGGCAATTGCAACATCACGCTCCTCTTTGGCATCAATGATTGTGGTTGCTAGCAGGGCGTCGAAAGACACAGTCGGGGACGCGGTCTCAGCCTTTTCGTAGAGCGAACGTTGAGGTCTGCCGTCAGCAACAGTGCGGCCCTTTAGAGAACCATCGCTTTTCTTTTATCAAGTTGATTGCTCGGAGAGCTCCTTTCCGCTGCTCATGGGTCAGCTCGTGGGCGAACAAGGGGCAAAACACTCATGTCTTTCAATTGCGAAAATTCTCGTAGTAGAGCCTCTTCGGCGGTCTTTCCGTGCTTTCGCAGGCCAGCCTTTTCGGACATCTGGGTCAGCACATACGCAAACAGGAGACGACGCATATTGTCAGTGACAATGGGCTGATCAACAGAATCGACGGCCATTTGCAGAAGTTGGACAGGCGGAAAATATGACTTGTCACTGTGTGGTTCGTCGATGGCGTTAACGGGCGGGGCCGCTTGGTCGTCGTTCGCGAAGATTGTATCCCGATGGATGCGCTTCCGGGTCCCCATCAGTACCCAGGTTCCCTTCATCTGTGTCCGTGGCGTCCTCCGGGTCCATGGGAAATCCGGGTCCGCTGCATCGTCCATGGGAAATCCGTCCGCTGCATCGTCCATGGAATTCCGTCGATGCGTCGTCGCCGTCGCGGCGCTCCTAGTTCGTCGTCCGTTGTACACGGTGGGATCGTCATTCATGAAACGCCCTAATTCCTCGTGGGCGCCTCCTAATGTTTCTGCGGTGGGATCGTCATTTGCGAGCGCTCCTAATTCCTCGTGGGCGCTCCTAATGCTTCTGCGGGAGCGCGTGGTGCTCCAAAATGAGCCTCGGCGTCGGCATCGACGGAATCGCTCCTGGGGCCAGATCGACAGGATGGGCTCATCGAGTCGGGGCGAAGCGAGGCGAAGTTCAAAGGATCAATGGGTAAAATTGGGGTCTAGATCGAGATCGTCACCGTCGGCATCGACGGCGGGACAAAGTCGCGGTCGTATTCGTCGTCATCGATGGGCATGTCAGGCGCCATTCGACAACGAGACCGGAATCTTGAACAAACGGGCGGCCCTCGTGGGCAGCAAGGGCTTCAACACGGGCAATGGCGGTGGCGGGCATGGAATAACGGTCCAGGACTGACGAATAGCCGGCGCCGGTGGCAGCGAGAGGAAATAATAAGCGCCGTTGGCATTACCGGTGGGACGGAAGGCTATGGCGCCAAGAGTACGAGCACGTATCGTGCTGGAGGGCGTGTGGTCGTCGAAAATTTGCACATAGGTGCCAAACTCAAGCCGAAATCGAATGGAAATTGACACGACCACGTCCGGTAACAATGGTATGTGGGCTGAGGGTCGCGGACACGCCGTTTTGTCGGGAAACAGGTTCAAGCACTCGGTCACGTGAACGACGAGCTCCTGGACAAGCACTTTGGGAAGGCGACGGAACGGGAGGCCATGAACGGCAGAGCGAAGACGGTCCTTGACAGTTTGGATAGAGCGCTCTACCTCGCCAACGTGTTTTTCGGGAGCAGGACAATCAAGTTCAATGGGGAGGATGTCGTTACGGATGCACTCGAAAGCATTGTCGGCGTGTAGATCATGTACACGAAACCACGGGCAGTGTAGATGTGAAACACGGTCTGTGTCTCAGCAAGAATGGTCGCTTTCGTCAAGTCAGAAACGGGAGTCACGGTCCGGTAGCCAATCCCACGAGAATCGAGTGGTAGAAGGGCAGACCTTGTACAAAGAAGAAATCGGCGCTCAGGGTGACGTCACGGTGGTGGTCAAGCACAGGCGCAGGGATCGGGACAGCTTCGAAGGAGGAACATGAGGCGGCGGGCGGGCAGCGTGTGGTGGTGCTTTGACCGTGGCAATGTCGGGACCGTAAATAAAGTACGCGCCGCTTGGCGTCATCCACAGTGACCGGACAGTTAAGGATCAGGTTGTTGGCCAGAATGCGCTCAAACTCGGGCCACGACGGGCGGCCGATACGGGCGATAAAGGGCCCGGCGGGCGTCGCCGCATCATTTTCGCTGACGGGAAAATTCTTTTTTCTGAGTGTCTACAGTTTGAATAAGAGTGTAGGCAGAAACAACAGAGCTATTGTTAGGGGTAAAACATATAGCCCACACGGGTGCTCGGCGAATTTCATGTGCGAACCGTCCTTGCGATGAAGAATCATGGCGCGGCTCAGACGATGTATCCATGGTAACAGTGCAAACACGGCGTGCATCAGCGAGGGAGATAATGTTGGCAATGGATGCCGGATTGTACCACACAGTACCCAAATTCGGGAAGTCACCAACGAGCCGAGTCCTGAAACCACCGTTGGTGCGGGCACGAAGAACTGTGGAGCTAGGGCGAATGTTGGTCAGCATGCTCGGATTCGGAACACAGAAACAGTCGACTGAGAATCAAGTAGGATCCACGACGGATCAATGGCGGTCGTCCGACTGGGCAAGCACGAAAGCGTTCTGAACAAGAGTGGTGCCAGTAGCGGCAGGGGCTTCCAAAGGGGCAATGGTGGGGCAATAATCAGCATAATGGCCCTTCTGGTTGCAGGTGTGACACGTGATGTGTCCGTATAGGCGCCCATTGGAGCCCGGAATACCGCCAGATTGAACAAGGTCATGGCGGATGCCTCAGGGGCGGAGACGGGCGGTTGGGGCTCGGTTGGACAGGCGGACGGGCACGGGCGGTGGGCGCGGCTTGTAATTCGACAACAAAAAATACGCACCCGGTGAGGTCAGACGGATAGTTGTCCTTGCCCATCACATAGGCGTTGGCAAGATCGGTCTGCAACTGGGAGTAACGCCGCAGGGTCGGCGTTGATAATCATCAGGGTGGCCATTGTGCGATCACGGGCGGCAGCCGGCGTGACAGCGGTGGCATCGGCGGAAGACGGGGTTTTGGCGACTTTGCCTCCGTGCGCCGACAACCTCGGCCCATGCACGGAGGTTGGCGGCAAACACATCAAGGATTCATCCGGTTTCTGCTTGCACGTTAGAAGCTTCAACCGGGAAGTAAGGAGAGAGACAATGGGAAACGGGTACTGTCGAACTGGTGCGTGATCGCCTTGATCTGCTGTAGGAACCAGTGGCAGTCCTTGTTTCGTTCGGCCTCGGCGAAACCGGTTTCATGGCGAAGCTTGGACTGCATAGCGTCGCTGCACTGTCGCCAGATGACACTTTGGAGGGAGGACAGGCTGTTTGCAAGGGCTTCTTCATGCCGCTCATACGGCTTGGGCGGACTTCCACTTGGCAAATGCAATCGGATTGACTACGCCGGTGTCGGAGACTGCTGGCTCATCCGGAGCGACCAAAACCACGGCAGTAATCTCGTCGTTGAACAAAGGGCCAAGTCGTTCGGATAGGGCTGCAACTTCAGGAAGGCCCAGGCTTTGATGGCAGCCGTTGTCTCCTGGAACTGTGGGCTGACGGGCGCTCACCATGGACCTCAAAATAATAAGGCCCGATCTCAGGAGGGCATTCTTGAGGTGGAGGGCTTTGGCAGCAGCTGGAGGACGGAACCAGAACCACGGCCTCGTCCGCCACGATTTCGGTTCCTGTCGCCGCCTCGGCCGGCACCGTTGCAGGAGTGGCTCCGCTAGAGGGTGCATCGGGCGTAGAGGCCAGGGAACTCATCAGAGAAGGTGCAGGTGATGTGCCAAACGCCACGCGCGTGACTCCGTTGTCGGTCCGGATGGTGATTCGGTCACCGGCGACACAGAGACGACAGTAGCTTCGCCGGTAGGTGGCGACTGCAGAAGAATTCCAGGCGCCTGTCCAAGTGGATGGGCGTTTCACCGCTGGTGATTCGCACTCGATCACCGACTTGGAAAGCAGGAGTGGCTCCGGTGCTGCTCGGTCGTTTAGACACTCGATCCGACGGAGGATCTGGTCTTCACGAAGTCGCAGTCGCCGCAGCTCCGCAAGCAATAAACTCAAATCCTCGTCTGCAGGAGAAGAGGAATTATGCATGCAGAGTGAGAGCAACGAAGAGTCCAATAAACAAAGACAATCAATGAGAAAACAAACTGTTTTCTCGAAACAATGTTGGGAAAAAACACCTTCTTCGATACTTGTGCGACACGCGGCGATCAACGTTGTGTCGTCTTCCGCGCGGCAATGAACGTTGCGGAAGAAACAAGTAACTTAACAAACAATAAACTGATATAACGAGGAAGCAATAAACTTAACTCTTACACCGGGATTGTTTCGAGAGAATGAGCTTTCGAAACCTCCGACCACATCGGCCCATGTTACCTGTTTACTATTTCTGCGTTCTGCGAACGTCATCGGCTTCGCTGGGTCCGAGACGTGCGCCTTCATGTTTTCCACATAGGTAGATGCGATCTCGTCACGACAACTTCCAACACTCGGCTTGAGGATACTCGAACTCGTCGTCCATCATTATTATCGTCGCAGGTTTCTCGCATTTGCTCGAGATAGGCGAAAGATTGTATCATTGTTGCGTAAAATTTCAATTCCTTTGTGGATATTATAGGTCAATTCCTTCAAATGAGTCGGCTCTCGCGCTACCTGTGAATGCGAATGTTGTTTTTATCAACCGTGGGTTGCAAGACCGGTCGCCGGATCGTCCAGGTTTTTGTTCTTGTTTAGTTCATTATCGTCTTTCATGGTAATTATTTCATTGAAGTGAATTCAACAATGAAAATGAAAAAACGAGAGATGCAAGAAAAAGGAAACGACAAAGAAGAATGAAACGCCATCCAGTTTTGCTTCGTATTCGTCTGAAGCTCAATAGTAAAGATAATAGCCATAATGAGTGATTCCCGTGTCTGTTGGATTGCGCTACTATTGATGTAAACACTTGTAATGTAATGCAAAAGCAATAACAAGATCAAATGATTCTCTAATCTTACAAAGAAGTGAGCATGCAACAGGAGTGACAAGTATTTCAGTCATTCACGGATGCCTGATATTGACAAGTATTTCAGTCATTCACGAATGGTATTGTTTTCTCTAAGTAACATTGTTGGTGCGACTTTCCTTCCCATTTGGGACCAAGTCGACATTTGCGTGGTGAAACACTAACAATTAGCATATTTTTGATCTGTCTTTTTATTTGTTGTTGTTATTCTTTATTTAGGTAATTAACAACGTTGATCTACGCCTCTTTCCCTTCGTGCTGTGAAGGACGCGTAGATATTAGACCGATTGAAATTCGCTCCCATTCTGGAGTCGTTTGGTGTATTTAACATACATCGCTTTCCTCTCAACGATTGTTGTCGTCTGAGTCTCTTCGTTCGATTCGAAGTGATAACAAGTGGTTTGATCGAGCAACGAGCTCTCGACTACTTATCAAGGAGATCAGCATCTCTTGATGCTGCCATTGATTTGACATCGTGTCACGGTGTGACCGCCGACCGATCGGTACCCCAAACACTACGGAAATAATTCAGGATACCGTTCGGCAGTAAGTGATAATGAATCTCAGCAACGGAAAATTAATTCAGTTTTACTTAGGCTTGTTATTAACGGGCATTCGGGGTGATTGTAGGCATAGAACGTCCTCGTCGCGGTGCTACTTGGTGCTGCAAAACCTCCGAAGTTGCCCTGCGGGCCTGCGGGGTCAATGACAACAATTATACTGGTACGACGCAAAAGCCAGAGGAGAAAGAGGCTTATTGAAGGGACCCAAAGAGTCATCTTGATTAAATCAATCATGGAAGTTGCTGCTGGTAGTGCGGCTGGATTTGTTGTAAATGAAGTTGCCAAGGCGTTTTGGGAGGTACAATTGAAACGCCATGAAAAGGCCAAGATCGAAGCTGCTGTTGTCGAACGGAAAGTTTTGGGGGCAACATCGACTTGCGACGTAAGCCGGATGATTATGCTCATTCTCCGCTCATCAAGCACATCAAAAAACATTGCACAAGTAGGGTATTATTTATGTGGCTTATGTTCCAAACAACAACGGGAAAACGACAGCATGTTATGCTTGCATGGACAAGCCGTATTGCCGACGAGGGATTGCATTTTCCCCGAATCATTGACGCCGGATGAGTCGTACTTCGATGAAATGGTTGACCTTCTGAAATTCAATCGTGAAGATCCTCCAGAGGGATTCATGACACGTATCTTGGACGCGCTCGAGGAAGGGGTCCTGATCCTAATCCTAAAATATCGAAAAGAAATCGCCTCATCCTTGACAATTTCATGCCGCACGGGTTCAATCCCAAAGACTGCAATTTTCTCCACAAACTAAAAGGAAAATCAAGGAGAGGGATGTTACTGCGCTTATCCTTACACCAAACAGAGAAGCTGCATGTCGTCTAATTGCCCAAAACTCGTTGGGAGCAATCGTACCTTTGGCATCAGACGAGCGAGTTCTTGAGTTGCAGCTCGCAAACCCAGAAATTGATCCACGTGAACCCTTGATTTTGATTGGGAAAAAGAGGTTAGTATGGTATGGGAGAAAGACGAACTGAAGAAAGCTTTGGAACACTCTTTGAATTTCCGTAAGCTCGAAAAAGCCAAACAAGATTTGATCAGTCAAAGCTTCGACAATGTGTACAACAAGCTGTCTCAGAAAGAACAAGATGTCGCAAATCCGGTTTCCATTTTTAAGCGATTTGGTAAAACGCAGACCGAAGAAACAACGCCGACAAAAAATAGAACGAATACTGCTGCCGGTGGAACTGGTTTTGTTCAAGGTAGTGCTCATTGCTGCACTATATTGTAGATATCTGAGGGAAACGGACTACCAGTAGAGATACCATAGCAAGCAGAAACGTAATCATGAGCTACATAGATAAAATTTGATGAAATTGTCACGCAGTAGATCATAACGTTTAGAATAGCATATGTTAGTGAAGGAAGAGGTGCTCGTTTGCTGGACGCTTTCGACGCCTCTAGCAATAGCTTTGCGTTTTGGCGATGCACAAATTCTTGTGTTGCGAGCTCTGTCAGCGATTCGCGTGATCTTCGGAAGGATAAAAGCAAACACGGATCATGTGCGGACAGTACCTGCTTACTCTAGAGCGAATGTTCGGCATGTTCAAAATTCCAATCGAGAGAGCTGGCTCTCAAGTCAACTGGTCGAGCTTGCGCAACAATCAACGCAGTGTTGGCAGTATTTCCTCTTCGACTCGCTGTCTTTGAGTCGTCAGCGAGAAGTCCAGACATCAGAGTTCCGCTGTTCAGGCGGCCCAACAACCGGTCAATCACACTGGAGCTCTGCGTGCGCGAAGAGCGCTGTACACGGTACTTCGGCTCGCTGTCACTCATGCTTCAGAGAACTGAAGGAGCGCATCCTCTTCATTCAAAAGACCCATTTCTATCTTTTAAAACATCCAGCTGGACGAGTCTTCGCATGGTATCGGGACTCAAAGTATTGCGAGACAATTTGGATCGATCCGAACGACGATTGTCGACTCTGTAGCGCATCCGCAAACGCTGCTCCCCGTCTTCAAAACAAACCGCATCCATATCACTCCAACCATGAAAGAACTCGCACAGCGTGTCAGTGAAAAATGACAGCAACGGAATTTTCCGCTTCGAGAAGTCCAGACATCAGAGTTCCGCTGTTCAGGCGGCCCAACAACCGGTCCATCACACGGGAGCCCTGCGCGCGAAGAGTTTTGTAAACGGTACTTCGGCTCGCAGTCTTTTGCGACTGTATTCCAGCTTTGCGCTTCGAATAAGCCTCCATCCACTGTGATAGGGAGGATATAGTGCCACGCGGGACAGTAGGTCCTGTAGCGACATCCTCCCAATCGAAACTATCGACAAACTCACACAGCGTATCCATGTGCATTCTACCAACGCTGTTGCTACTAGCAATAGTCGAACGGACGCCGACTCTTTCAGCTGCTTTGTCGCTCCATGACAAAAGCGATTGAGCGCGTAGATGCTCTCAATTGTAGATATCCATTTGGAGATTCTTTTGCCCAAATTATACATTCCGTATTGTGAGATTTCGATTGCGAGAGAGCAGTCGCTGCATGCAGAAATAGAAGCAGTAATCCGCGGCCATCATGTTTGCAAGAAAGGTTCGTAATCCGGCAAGCTCTTCGACAGCGACAAACAAAATCTTCACCCAGTGGGAGGCCCATTCCATGATGAGCCAATACCTATTTCCGCTCAAATCTAGTTTTCTCCATTTGCCTGTTAACACGCGTTTCGGCGTCCCAATTCCAGCAGCCCTTGCATATGGTGTTCTGCTTCGACCGAGCTGAAAATCGAAAGGTCTCCATGTGACCCATAATTCCGCTATATGCCAATCCAATCATCATCATGTTCCAAATAAATTGTCAAAGTCGAGGTTACAGTCATATCATTATAAGACAGGAGGAATGAAAAAGTCCGCATATCATGGTTGGCAAGTGTATATTATAAGGTCGACGATCGGCGGTGCGCCGAATAATATATGAGCAACGAGCCGACAAACCGCAAAATGAAACGCTACTCCGAATTGGAGTAATATCAATAGGAAAATAATAGAACAACGTCATCTGTCATCGTCACCTGGCATCAATCCAGTAACCTTCTGTAGTACAAGCAAGCACTCCAAATAAATGACTTCGATTTTTTATTTTGACAACCCTAATGACCGCCACATCATGGCGCAGGAAAGGACCGTATCGATTTTTTCATTTAACTGTTTTTCGTCCGACGGCCAGGCGACGTTTGCTGTTTGTCCTTCTTATTGCGTTGACACACGGCCGTGTCACAAACCAACAAAATCGCCCAAACGCAAAAAATCATCATTCTCATAATATATTCTCATTGTGATCGGCTTGCTATTATTATTTATTATTGATTGACAGAAAACAAACGGAGCATTGTGCTCGTCGGCATTCAACGAAATTATTTACACATAAATATTTGTGGTTACCTACATTAGAAAGGAAAAACATGAAGTACCTGTTATTTGCGTCGCTTTGTTGCAGTCACACGCATGGTCTTTGTCGTCAACATCAACCTCAACAGCAGCAGCGCATTCCATTCGACGGATTCAAACGCCTCGTCGCTCAACAACAACAACAAGAATTCATTGTCGTCCGATGATGAATTCCAATTTAGTTCGAGACGACGAATGAATAATCGGCTCGATCATTCATCACGGGCTTCTGGAGCTGGACGGCGATTCGGGCGACGGCAAGAGCGGCCACTGGCATGAGTTGGACAGCCATCTACGCGAGTGCTTTGGCGGCGACGAGTCTGTGGATTCGACAAATTATGAAGTGCATATTGTCCATTCTACCTCCTCCATTGCGCTATTTTGCACAGCCGTTTCTCGTGCTGTACTATGCGCCCTTGTTTTGGATTCGTCAAGTCAGTCGCAATGGTGCGAGCAGAAAAGAGCAGAAGGGAACGCACGAGACGCTCGTGGAGGGTGGAAACGGGCAGTTGCGCGAGCTGACGAGACGGTTTCTTATTGGCCACTTCATGTCGGCCAAGATGGTCAGCTCGAATCAGATCTGTCGGAAATGGATGTCTCTGATGCGATTTCGGAATCAATTGAGGTTTCGTACGGCAGCGACAACGATGCTGCTCAATGACAAGGAAATGGTTGGTTGTTTGTTTGTTTGTTTGTTTGTTTGTTTGTTTGTTGAGTTAGTGAGTGAGTGAGTGGTGAGTGAGTGAGTGAGTGAAGGTGGGGTACCAGTAATCTGCCATTGCTGTTACACATCTCCTCAAAACATTGTTTGCAATTCCACAGGTGGCAAGGAGAAATGACTGGATGCTTCATCTGCGATGCTAACTAATTATTCTCATGTAGCACTTCTAGTTTACCGCCTATTAACTGTTTGTTGGCTAGATAAAGTTGTTTTGGTTCATCCATCTGCATTCGCTTTGTTTTGCTTTATATAGGGCTTTTCACTACGAAATTATCTGTTGGCGACAATTTTCTTGACCGAATCCAATAAACATCGCAGTCCTTAGCATTATATTACGGATGAAACCAGCCAGACGGTTCAGTCACCCGCAGCTAGGGTGATGTCTCTCTCCTGGAGAGTTCGTGTTCGCTGAGCCGAATCATCAATAAGAACTAAAACGTCGAATAAATCGCAATTCTGGATACCGATCTCGGCACATGGCCCTTCATCCGATTCTTTGAAAATAAAATCGTTGGTGTCTATTCGCCTCCACCATAACTCCAGAGGAGTCATATAGACTATAATGCATTTTGATTAAAAAGTAAGCTTTGACACAATTGATGTAGCGAACAGCTCTGTTCAAAAGACACAACACCGTTGTGATTGTAAATGTATTGAAACACTCTTATTGACGCACCCTCGATTTGCATTGAGGACCAACCGACCGACCGAAAGGCGATGACACGGGTCCTACACTACTAGACCTGCAGCAGCACCATGCTCGGGTTGCATGCTTTGAAGACACTCGCACAACATGTCCGTGTGAAATGACAGCAACAGTGCAATTTCTGGAAAGTCTTGTGAAGCACTATTAGTCAACGCCGTTGCCAGCAGCACGGGTCTCAGCAAGGTCGACTCTGTCGCAAGCGCTGTCGATCGATTGTACATGTAATTCTGAAAGTAAATGTCATCAACGGTGGTCCCGTTCGTGATCCTGTCTCCAGAACCGTCTAGTACAATGATGTTTCGATTTCGTGCGAACAGCCGTTCTAGCCAGAAATAGTCCGGATCTGACAAAGGATCGTCGTCATTGTCATAGGTATCATCCGGGTAGCATCTCACAATAACGTTATGCAATCGTTTGTGATCTTCCATAGCGTGGAAGACATCCTTCAAGTGGGGTGACCAAGGCAAAATCCAACTCATGTGACTCAAATCTAGTTTGGCAAGCTTTGCATTGGCACGAACTGCAGCCGTCAATGCTTGTGCTAGCGGCAATAGAAGAACATTACCATTTTCCGGTACCCATGCCATACGGATAGACATAGTCTCTCCAAATGGCCCAATTCTGCCAGTCGATGCAAGAATGAAGTCAGGAGCACAATCTCCTGTCTTCCAGCGCCAGTCAAAAATATTTTCACTGTGAGATCCTTTGCGACAATATTGAGGGCTTTGAAATCGTCAGGCTGCATATATTCGGCGTCAAGCTGGCATTCCAAAGCCTTTACCCTGGCAGCGAATGGGAAAAGGGCGCAATCCTGGTGTAAGACGGAAGTTGTAAGCGTTTCCAATACGTCCAGTTTTACCAGTCTCTTGACATTCTCGCTGCTAACTGGCAATTTATCTCTACGAAAGTCCATAGTCAAGGAACCAAACGAAGATTGTCGTTTCTCCAAAGCATTCACAAAGGCTGTTCCGCCGTCTTCCATTGCGAAATGGTACCCGGTAAGTACCAATTCCAAGCGATAAGGTCTTGAGGCAAGATGACCGATTGCGCTGCATTCCAGTTTGTATCTTCGAAGCGGTATCGTCGCGTCGGATTCGAGTCCAGTATTTGCGCCAGTTGCTGTGCTGAGAGGGAGCTAAAGTCAAAGTTGTATTTGCGGTAGAGAGCATCGCGAATAATGAGAAGGAAGATTTTTGGAAGGAGATTGGAGAGACCAGAAAACGCGGCCGTCTCGGCAATAGCAGCATCCGTCTTGCCGTAAATGGCGCAGTCCTTCTGATCCATGTCAAATAAAACACATTTCTCACGAAATGCTCCGCGAGTCCTGTAACCTACACAAATGAGGGTTTCATTTTCTCGCCAAATAGCTTTGTTGCCCAAATGTTTCCAGTCCAATTCGCTCAGATTTTGCGGCTCTCGCAGCAGTCTGTAAACTGGAAAATCGAACGAGCGCTCGGGATCGCTGCGGAATGCCTGAATGATGGCTGGGGACAACTCCTCGTTCAAAATGAGTTCCATTTTAAGGTGCCGTTCTTCTGCTTTTCGCTCATTTTGTTTTTGTTTTGGTCCGACCAGTACGTTCGACGAAACACAGTGTCGGTCAGGAAATAAGAAAAAAGACTGCCGATGACGAATCATGACAAGTATTTGGGGCAATCACGATTGGTATTGTTTTCTCTAAGTAACAGTGCGGGTACGACTTTTCCCACGGTTTGGGACCAAATCGTCGTTTCTGCATGCAATCAATAACCATAGCATAATTTTGATCTATCTTGGTGTTTTGTTGTTGTTATTCTTTATTGGGTAATTGACAGCTAATCTGCACTCCTTCCCCTTCGTGCTGTGAAGGACTAGCAGATATAGATAGATTGAAGTTCGCTCCCATTTTGGAGTCGATTCGGTGTATTTTCATTACATCGCATTCCTCGCAACGATTGTTGTGGTCTGAGGTCTCTTCGTTCGATTCGAAGCGATAACAGGTAGTTTGATCGAGCAACTAGCTCTCGACTATCTATCATGATGCGTAGAGTACAAGGAAAGGTGCAAACAAATGCGCGTTGCCTTTTCTTTTTTTAATAAAGACAGCAGTAGGAAAAAGTAGAGACAAAAGCGAATCGCACCAAATTGAGGAGAACAAAAAGAAATGACTCGTTGAGGCTGAAATACCAAATCTGCAGGTGAAACACGCCTGCCATCAACTCTTTTTTGTTTCTGCGATTGCGCGATTGATCGGACGGCAGCGCAAAAAACTATAATAATACCTGGTCCAAGCAGCAATCCGAAACATCGTAGACCGGTATTCGGGGATGCAGTACTCAATCGCACTGTTGCTAGAGATTAGCCAAGAACATCTCCAACGAACCTAGGTTGCATATTAGTCTACAGTTATTTCGATTCGAAACAATACAATTACAGAAATGTAAAAAGAGGCTTGCTCACCCCTCCTTTCGAGATGCTTACTTGGCAGCACGTGAAAACCGACTCTTTTGTCTTGCGTTTCAAAGTGTCGTTTTGATGAGATTCTGGAAGATCTAACCCATGGGATACGGAAGCCTGCCGCTCGGATTCGTCTACGTCCACACCAGTGACAAACTCGCAGAACACATCCATGTGGTTGGAGAGTAAGAGCGCTGTGTATTGAAAGTCTTCCGAAGCGCTTTCTACCAACGTAGTTGCCACCAGCAAGGGTCGAACAGAATCAAACTCCTCAATGAGACTTTCGGATCCGTTATGGAACTCATTCAGTGCATAGAGCTTGTCAATGGTCGACCCCGTCAGTGCACTTTTCTCCTGATTTGTTCAACACGACAATCCTTTCGGTTGCACGAGAGCAACTGCTCCAACAACGAATACTGAGACTCCTGCCAGTGCTCGTCATTCACAACAAGTATACAAAGACTCGCGTTCTCTTCCAAAACCTCAAAAATCATCGGTAAATGTGCGATCCAATCAGAGAAAAGGTAAGCGTCGCTTAAGTTCAAGCAGGTCAAGCTGGGATTGCCGCGAACGACTCGAATCACAGCTTCATCAACAGGTGTGACTTCGTCGTAATCAAAGGATCGTGGTGAATATCGCAGAAATCAATCATGAAACGGAATCGCTCCAGACGGCTCTCTCGCAAAATCATCCAACGCTCCGAGGTCTCGTTTGCGTTTGAGCGATTGCTCGAGTGCGGAATAGTATCGAAGATATAATTCTTCATCGCGGTCTTCTTCTGGAAGGGTACAAGGAAGGTAGCGATGCAAGATTACTGTGCGTAGACATTTGTGCTCTCCGATTGCCCGAACGATGCTCTCCATGTGGCGAGGCAAAAGAAAAAGAAATTCCACGTTGTGCAACTTCAGACACATCAATCCGGCATTGTTGTTGATGACACCAATCAATGCTTGCACAGCCGATTCGACGTCAATCACTACCATGTAACGTTCCAACGAGATTCCCAATCGCTCGAAATGGCCCAGTTCGGACACTTGATTCAAGAACGAAACCACTAGACCGTCCGCGTCATCTGCGAGGTCGGTGACGATTGTCAAGTTGAGATCCTTTGGTACAATGTCCAAAGAGTGAAAGTCCTCGGGTTGGATACTTCTCGCTTTGAACTGGCGGAGAACGGAAGCAGGGCACTTTGTCCGCCCAAGAAATGAACACTGAGCTTATCAAATATATCAAGCCTCATGAGGCGCTCGACATTGGAATGGTTCAAAACCATCGCATGTGGAGTACTGGCCAACTCCAGCACGCTAAACGAAGATTGTCTTTTCATCCGCCACACCACGCATCTTGGCCAATTGAGTGGGCAGGGTAGTGTCGCCAGAATCATGGCCTGCTCAGGACTCCAAGTTCCTACTTCGAGCTCAAGTTGACGAGATGGATTGGACTCTAGTATCTGACGGAGTTGCTCGCTTGTGAGCGTTGAAAAGTCGAATTTTCGATGCGCTCTTCGATATTACGATCAAAAAAACAGTTGCCGATGGAAAGTTTTGCGTCCGTACCTTTCGACTGCTGGAGCGAACAGAAGAAAGTGGCAGTTTCTGCAATTGCTGCTTCCGTGTTGCCATGAATTACGCATCTCAGTTCATTTTGTGTACCAGCTGCAGGCAAAAGAGAAAAGATAGCGCCTTCTTCCTTGATCGTAAAGAATCCGTATATATCATCATGAACGCGAATCGCCGTTCCATTTTCGATCCAGATAGTAATAGATCGATGACTTTTCCAGTCAATCTCTTCTAAATTACTGGGTTCGCGCAGGAATGTTTATTAAATGGGCACATTTGTACCTCCACGGAGCTCCTGTTGTTCGAACCAAAGTTCATCGGAGAGAATGAGCTCCAAGAGAGGATTGTCGTCCGTTATCTGCTCCATTTCTTTGGCTGGTTAATCCTTTTACGGCTTGGAAAGGATATTTATGATTCAAAAGAGTGATGAAGTGATTGTAGTTGCCGGCGAATTGCGATCGAATGAATGTGTGCATGATCATCTTCAGTTTGCGTCGAAGCTGCGCGGAGGCAGCCCACATGTTGTGCGCGCTGCGACAAGCGGCTCACGTTTTCGCGCCATTTCGCTCCCTCTAGAGTAGACGTACAACGGACATGCGACGATTTCGCAACTTCAACCTTTTGAAGAATGCGAGGATTTTCTTTGTTCGTTGCTGAAACGATTGTCTAGAAAGGCCCTTTGTGTGTTTGGAAAGAGCATGCTAGTTTTTTTAAAAAATAACCATAAACAGCTGCCGCTGCAAAACTATGAAGCACCTCGGATCTTATTATCTAAATTGAGCAAAGCGATGAAAGTGCGATGCTATTCAAGTTGATTATTCGACGCGGCCGCCTTTCGTTCGCAACCAAACGAACACTCCGTAGTAAACAACGTCTCGGACAATCTAAATTAATACATTTATAAATTTACATTTTTATCATGATTTAAAACACTCGTTCACTCCTCTCTGTCTGGAAGGCTTGACGGGTGGCGAGTCGTTCAGTGCTCGCTGAGATTGCCAGCGAGAAGACTCGGAATGGTTGGACGAGCTGTCGATTGTGATTGCCTCCATGTCGTTTGTAAGACTTTCCATGTTTCTCTTGTCTCTGGAAAGAAAGATGTCTTTGTGAAATAATGATCCACCATTGCAGATAATGAATTCGGGTAGGCGATGTGGTTGGGGTCACAGTGTCGTGGCTTTTTCGATTGCATTTCGAGATTCGCGGCGTGCGTCTTCGGGGCTCGGGAGTGTCCAGGACTTCTTGCGTAACTGGTTCCGGTGCGTACATGATTGTAAAAGAGAGAAGTTATGGTTATGCCTGGTATTTGATTGCGTTCGATGCTGTTTTTGTTTTGCCAACGAAATGAATTTATTACAAAAAAAGCCCAAAGCCCAAAAGCTTTTTTTTTGTTCTGCTTCGCGTTGACGAGAAGAGTGGAGACACTCCACTTGCACATTAGGCCATTGGTCGTTCGTCGTTCCTTATTCCCTTGCTCAGAAGTCGGAACAGCCATAAGACTGTACCCATGTCAAAGCCGTTTTGGCGAACTGCGGCGAGCCGGCGAACACAACATAAGAGGATGAGAGGAAACGTTGAGGTACAGATCACAGTGCGATGGACTCCGCACTCCGGACTCCGGAGTGCGATGTATAATGTAGGATGAATGTTCCAAGTTCCACGTTCATAACTTTAATAAACTTCAACAAATAATTATCACAGACACAATTGTGACTGTTGGACAGGCGAAGAGCACCTAACCGCAGTTAAGCCCTTCATCGAACACATTCGATGTCCATGAACTTCATGCTGTGAAAATAAAGTAGATTGTTCTGTCAAAATGGGACACGGACAAAAAACATGTCTGAAGTTTCTGTCAATTTATAAAGTGATTGTCTTACACAAGCTGTCTGCTACTTACTCTTATGGCTTTATGGCGTTTCCTGTATGTTCACTGTTTCTCGTAAGTGCAAGAAATGTACTCAGAACCACGACCTGTTCCTTGCGATTTGCGATGGCTACAACTTCAATGAAGAAAAGATCATCACGACATCACGACGCGAGAGATAGAGCGGAAGAACAAATAATAAAAACAAAGAAAAGCATTCTTCGAGACCGACATTATTATCAAAGTTGCCGAAGACAGTGGGCAGCACAAGTAAGCAAGTAAGCGCTTCGGTCACCCGCGCCATTTTATGGAATGGCAACCTCTCGGAACGGTTGTCCCAGCGATCCACTGACAGCGTCAATCTCTCCAGGTGACCATAAGCTCCGCTATTCGATCAAAAAAGCGAAATGAGAGGCCTGTCCCAGTCTCCTGGGTCGGTACGATCCATATCAAATTCCAAAGTGAGATCTTTGCCAAAATATCAGTAGGCCAGCGAATTCACCTTGCTAGTTAGCGGAAGAAGAACACACTCCTCTTCCAGGTAGCCGATCTGAAGCTTGTCAAATACACCCTAAAGATTCCAAAGGCGCTGCAGATTAGAGCGACAGAATTGTATATCGTCCTTAGAACACAGAATACACAGTAAGCCAAAGGAAGATTGTCGTCTCTCCAGCGCCTCCACGAATGCCGTTCCGTCATTTAAAGAAGCAAAATACTTCCACGCGAATTTTAAATCAATTGGATAAGGCCTTGTTTCCAGGATGATAGAATGCTCGGCACTCCAGATTACAGCAAAACCGCGTTCATCATTCGCTAAGTAGAGACTGGTTTCAAGATTTGCTTGATTGTCTGATTGTTTTAACGACCAGAAGAACGCCGCCGTCTCGGGGACGGCAGCGTCCATTTTGCCGTAAATGGCACGGTGCAGCTTCTTTGTTCGGCCGACATTTTCCCATAAACTTTGCCCAAAATCGGACGTGACAGCTTGCATCAGCGCTAATTACGGTTCCATTCTCCGCCAAATGCCAAGCTTGCGATGTTTCTCCCAATCAATTTCGTTCAAATGCGTCGGCTCTCACGTTAGCTGGTGCATCAACACTTGTTGATATATTTGTCTGCTATTGACTTTTCCTGTAATGGTATGCTTTCGACGCAATTTTGTTTGGAAACGAAATTTATTGAACTGAATCAAATATAAAATTTCCTTTGTTGTTGTTGTTGTTGTTGTTGTTGTTGTAACAACAATCCAAACGTGTTTTCTCTGATCGGCTTCCTGTTGGGAGTTGGGAGTCTATAGTCTATGGTCTTCAGAGCAAGGTTGCCGGATTAGTCGGTTTCCAAAATTCTGAACCGACTAGACTAGTCCGACTAGCAACCTCCAACTAGAGGTGTGGCTAGAGGCCAAAAGTCATTCTAGTGAAGTGACTTTTAGCGAAGCCAGTCTAGTGAAGTGACTAGCGAAAAAAGTGAAAAGTGGTACTGAAATAAGTATAGAGTAAAGTGTACCTTAGTCATTAGCTCTAGATACGTCGTGCCTCTAGTTTAGTCACGTTAGTGTTAGGGTTAGTTTTGTTACGTGATGCACGCGTAGATGTACGTAGACCCGGTACATTCTAGTGAAGCTAGTGAGGGCCTCTAGTGAGTGAAGTGAAAAGTGAAAGTTTCAACTCTAGTGAAGTGACTAGATCTAGTGAAAAGCCACACCTCTACCTCCAACTAGTTGAAACGAGATGAGTACCGCTATGATTTTGGACACAAAACAGTCATTAGCACTATCGCTAAAACAAAGATTTGATGGTCACGGCAACCAAAGATAACAGATAAGCCATCGTAATCGCAATCTCTAGTCTATTCTAGTTAAACAACTTTACTCAACTTGCATAAATAAGCGAATGCAGCTCCCAAATCACAAGGGACCGTCGTAATCATAACAGTTTTAGATCTTTGTAATGTTTGTTTGCGGTTTTCGTATAGTTACCACAGCCACAATCACAAGGCTTCCTTCCCAGACGGCGGCATTAGATAAAGGCGACGGTCTTCATCAAGTATGAAGGTCTAGATGAAGCAGGAGATAAAACAATGGTTCAATAACTACCTAAAAGGTTCTTATCGGTGGCGAATCGGTTGCCCTTGTTCTTACATCCCATGACTCATTAGGGTTGAAATTATTGTTAAAGGTACTAGTCGGACTAGTCGAAAACCTGCTAGTCGGTTTCCACGTAATTCTCGCCTAGCTAGTCCAGTCGAACTAGCAAACTAGCAGACTAGCAGACTGCTAGTCGGCAATCTTGTTCAGAGGTCGAAAACACGAACACCATTTTTATAATAAAGTATAAGTTTTAGGAGGTCGTCAGCTGGACGGTGCGGGAAACTGTACACATTACCAGTAGGACGCTGTAGAGAAATGTATCAAAGCAGAGGTGCGTTCCCGCACCTTACTGGGATTTACTGTTTCCAAGCACGACATTATTTCGTACGACAATTTTGTACCAAAAGCTACACGACTGTTCACCGCTGGGCGGTATTTTTTAGCCTCTTTGACCAAGCTTTTTTCTCAAGCAACGACGAACGACATCGGAAGATAAGAAAATGATTCGGGCCGTTTCGTTCTTTTATTAGAATAATCCAATCAACAAAATATGGAAGAAAATACTATATTACAGCTCATTCCCAAAGATCAGCTGTCGGAAGCACAAAAGGCCTTTCCAGCGACCGAATTCGGAGCTCACGTGCCCTTTACACGTTGAAACGAGAGCCGACGCATTTCCACGACATTGATTGGAAAACATACAGAGACGCTGCCATTTGGCGTGAAAACGAAACCTTCCTTTGTGTTTTCAAAAAAGCTGCGCGCCGACCATTTTTCGAACGGCATGTTTACTTTCGAGTCTACCAAGTCCTCGCGAGCAACATTCTCTCTTTTGAACTTTAGTATTTATGGCAAGACCGAAGCTGCGATTGCCGAGACGGCTACCTGGTTCTGGTCACTCGAGCATTCAAAAGAAAGTCATTTGGAAATCTGCTTTTCTTCTTCTTCTTCTTCTTCTTCTTCCGATCCGCACGTGTTTGACGTTGCTGTACTTCGACCCGAACAGCTCGCTCACATATTAGGATCCACGTCCAATTCAAAACACCAACTCGCTTTTCAAACAGGAAGGATGAGTGCCGAGCAGTCGGTCCTTCTCGCATCGCAACCGCATCCTATCAACGTGAAGCTGACGCAGCAATTTTCGTTTCAAGACGGAGGTAATGCATTTGTCGATGCTCTGGAGAAACGACAGTCGTCCTTTGGCGCGTTTGTCATTCACGGGTTGCCGTTGAGCGCTGTCCATTTGCGACGACTGTTCCTGCTGGAGAATACGTTTGAACAGCTAAAGATCAGTGCACTAAAGGGATTCGACGCTCTTCTTCCACTCTCGGCCAAGGCAAAGGCACTGGAGTACAATATGAACGCCAAGTCTATTATTGTCCAGTCAGTCGACTTTGATTCGGTCGACATTGTCACAAAGGATCTGAGTATAGAAATAGATTTAGGTGGAGCAGCGGATTGGAGTGGGATACTGGTTTCCTTCTTCCATCGATTGGCCGAGTTGGGACATTTGGAGCG
The DNA here is from genome assembly GCA_026008555.1 of Fistulifera pelliculosa. Taxonomy (NCBI): domain Eukaryota; phylum Bacillariophyta; class Bacillariophyceae; order Naviculales; family Stauroneidaceae; genus Fistulifera; species Fistulifera pelliculosa. Next base: position 84,060 of record BROJ01000375.1, read on the forward strand.
CCTCCAGTTCACGGCGTACTGGGAGGAACGAGTCTGTTTCAAGAACCACCTTTATTGAACGACAAAGCACGTGTGGGAGACGCAATCATTCGTCTGATCAACAGCAATCCGCAATTGACATGTTTGAAATTGACCAAGATTTGGCTGTTGGACTGGATTCCGCCTTTACAGAATATTTTGGAAGCCTTGGAACAGCACCCAAGCATGCGCACGTTGGTTGTCCATGAATACCCGACGCAACAAGACCCTGACTATTTCTGGTTGCAGCAATTGCTCTGGTACAACCGGCACATTACTGTCTTGGACAAGTCAGGCGAACGGATTTTGAATGGATTCGAGGTCGACTGTCTCTATGCGTTCAATGACTTTTATTGTGGATCGAAACGACTTGCGATAGAAACGACATTGTTGCGGCCTCTTCTAGTAGCAAGAGTGCTGACAGAAATTGCATCGAGGCACTTTCAATACACAGGAGTGGTACTTTCGCACCATACAGACGTGTTGTGTGAGCTTGTGGATGGTGGTCTGGATCTCGGTGATGATGATATGGTGTTGTGACCTATCATTTCGTAATGGAATAATCATCGATAGTGCTCTTCAATGCTGAGACAGGAATGTTCACCTTCCGCCAAGTGCTGGAGATAGCAGAACCATGTAAGCGTCTCGGCAATCGCAGCATCCGTTTTCCGTAAACACAGCAAGACAGCTCTGATTTTGCAGAAACAGGATTTCGAATCTCAAAGTAGACATGCCTTTCCTTAAATAGAAAGGAAAAGGTAGAGCAAATGGAAATGAACGTTTCATTGTCACGCCAAATGGCCATATTCACATATTTCTCCCAGTCAAATTCGTTCCAATCGGTAGGCTCGCGTAGCAGCTTGTAAAGGGGTAAAAATCGATTTCCCGACGAAATGCTTTCTGCTGTAAAGTAGGTCGATTCCTTGGAAGGAGCTCTAGCAACGGGTCCTCATTCTGCGTCGGTTCCATTTTGCAACTGCACTTTCGCTCAAAAGAACAATGGATAGACGATGATAAGAATGATCGACTTGCAAGGCTCGATCGATAAGCAAGATATCGAATTGTTTTTAATTGTGATGATAAAAATTCGGCGCACGCCCGCAAAGATAAGCCTCTCTCGCGGCGGTCTGACGTCCTTCTATTCTTCCTACACTAAATAAGGGATCGCGGAGTTTTGTTAGGAAACGCGTACCGGTAAGAGTCAATTGAACGTCTGTTTTTCTCGACAAGAAGAAAGTCGTTGTTGTCGACGCAAGGTAGCCCTATAGTTAGAGGCTATGTACAACCGTCTGTGAATGATGAACGTAAAAATCAGAGGTTTACTAGCCTACAAGAATTTACGTCGCATACTAACTAGTAGACCAGTCTCTCACGTCGAGTTTCGAGCTGCTTTCTTGGCAGCTAGCGATGATGGCTGGATCCTCGTTTTCGTTTTACATTCTCCGTCTGAGTAGAAACAGGAGGACTAAAGGCAGCGGTGACAATGCATCATCGAGATTCACGCCAGCAATAAACTCGCACAGCACATCCGTATGATCTGAGAACAACAGCGCTGTGTACTGAAAGTTTTGGGAAGCGATTTCTACCATCACAATCGACATGAGCTGCTGCCGCAGTACTGGAGATTGTTTGAGCATCCCTGCTGATTTGTTGAAGAAATGATTTCACTTATACAGCTCGTCAATTCTGGATCCATCTGAGATCCTCTTGTGATGACGATCAAGTACAGTGATATTTCGGTTGCGAGAAAGCAACCGCGCCAGCGAGGAATAGTCGTGATGACATGAATATGGGCGATCTTTCCCGTTTGCACCGTGCAAAATAAGCGTACGTAATCCTTCGTGCTGCTCCAATGCCCGGAAGATGATATCTTGGTCGGAAATACCATCGAAAAGAAACTGAGTGTCGCGCAAACTCAAATACTCCAGCTTCGGATTGCTTTTGATTGCACCGAGCAGGGCTTGTAGCAGAGGAGGTTTCACCACTGTTTCGTCAAATGCAAAGTCAAGCCCAAACTCATTCAAAGAGATGGAAAACTTCTCGAGATGGCCCAGTGCAGCAAGTCGATTCACGAACGAAATCAAAATTGTATCCCAGTCGTCCGCGCCCTGGAGATTCATGTGCACCGTAAGGTCTTTTGCGAAAATATCGAGAGAATTGAAATCATCCGGTTGTACGTATTTTGCTCCGATTCGGCAGTCTAAAACGTTCACCTTGGCAGAGAGCGGAAGAAGAACAAATTCCTCGTCGTCCAAGTATCCAATCGTGAGCTCTTCGAATATATCCAGCATCAAAAGGCGCTTTAGATTTGCGCTACTAAACGGCATCTTGTCCCAGTCACATTCCACAGCAATCAACCCAAACGAGGCTTGGCGAGTTTTAAGAACACGAACAAACGCCGATCCTTCGTCAAAAGAGAAACCGCCTGTTGGATGACGAGACGTAGAAAGTTTCAAACCCAAAGGATAGGGTCTTGTGGCTAGTACGACGGACTGCACTGGGTTCCATATTCCTGTTTCCAGCTCGATACGCCGTGTTGGATTGGAGTACAATACCTTCGCAAGCTGTTGTGCTGGCATGGATCCAAAGTCAAATCGGAAATCGTGCTCGTAATCACGACCGTGAAACATGACGCGAAGAACTGCGTCAGCGCCCTTCAGGTGTTTCAGAGACCAGAAGAACGTGACTGTCTCAGCAATAGCCTTATCCGTTTCCCCATAAATAGCACAGTTGACTCAAAACAATAATGGACTGGGCTGATGTATCGTAAAGTACGCGTGCTTTTTTTAAGTCGTTGCAGCCCCCAATAATCGATCGCCCAAGTAATGAACGTTCCATTGTCACGCCATATGGCACCGCGCTTGTATTTCTCCCAGTCAAAATCCTCTAAATGAGTGGGTTCTCGCAACAGTTTGTACGCTGGCGTATCGTCTCCGCCGTAGTTTATGAATAACAAAGCTCTTTGTTGTAACGTCAATTGACGGTTGGGGATGACTTGCAATAACACAGGATCGTTCTTTTTTCGTTTATGCTCCATTATTGCGACGCAGAGATTCGATTCGAGTTGGTTGCGAAAGACACAAACAGGGAGAAACTCCGTTCAAGCTTAGAAACCTAATAGATGAATGCGATGAATGGTGAGTGCGAACAGCAAAAAAATCGTTTCGTCGCGCTTGCACACTAAAGGTTACAGAACGCGGCAAGAACCACTCCGATAGTCATCCGGCACAGGGCTGGGAAGAAGGTAACGAAACTTGTCAATGTCGACAAGCGTATACTCCATTGGATGGAGAATTATGAAAACGTCGCATCTCCAAAGAGCCCCGGGCAAAAGAATTTGCTTGATTCATCGCTTCGTCAGGAGCATCGGGGACTGGTTCCTCCATCACTGCATCTACAGCAACTTCATTATCTAGATTCGAGCCATGGAGGAACTCGCACAGCACGCCCGTGTGGTTTGACAGCAAGACAGCTATGCATTAATTTGACCAAAATTTATTTCATCCGAATAAAGGATATAGAAAGCGTTCCAAAAGAGCGATTTCGACTTTGAAGCGCATCCACAAATGCTGTTCCCTCATCTTGGAAAGCAAAATCATCGGCGAGTACAACATTCAAAGGATGAGGTCTCGTTGCGAGAACGCACTCCAGCTCCCTGTTTCGAAACCAAACTCTCGTTTCGGACTTGTATCCAGTATTTGAGCGAGATGGTCCGGTTGGAAAAGCCAAAGTCAAATTTATGGTCTCGCTTAGCGTGACAACATCGATTCCTTCCAGAGACCATAGACAAATGCAGCCGTCTCGGCAATAGCAGCATCGCTTTTCCCAAAATTCTCGGGTCTTTGATACCAGTGCGATTTAATGCAAAGTTCACATATCTTTCTACATCTTTTAACGAGATCGCACGCTCTAAACAGATGAAAGTGTCATTTTCGCGCCAAATGACAAGCCCTTCGAAGGGGCTCCATTCGAGCTCATTCAAACTGCGCAGTTCACGCCGCAGCTTGTAAATGGGAGAAGGAAGCTCGCTACGGATTTGCTCAAAGGTAGGTCGCCATGTCGAAACTTGTGCCGTGGGAATGAGTTCTAATAAATACTTGTCGTGTTGATCCATTTTGAATTGTGCGAACGAGAAGAGTCGAGACTCTATTGTGAATTGCAAACTGTTCGTAAGAGAGAAATGACACCGGACGGAAGAGTTTCGATTGCAGATGGTTTCGCGATGTTTGCGGGTTGCTTTTGTTAGCATACAACTCCTTTTCAAACTAGATTGTTTTGAAGCTATTATCGCTTATTTGCTTTTGTTCTTGATGCGAGATCATGCGCTGCACGACGAATGAATAAACGACGACCGACGCGCAAGAGATTGAAAGAGGTACCGGTACGAGAGGAACTCTTTTGGAACGGGTTTCGTCGCGCTCCTAGAAATTTTAGGTCAAAAGGAAATGCTAGGGTCTACTCACACCTGACAGCATCTCATTCGAGCTGCGGGTGACAGCTGATTGCTCATGAACTTGCGCTTCAGGCTTTCACTTCGATTGGAACCTGTAGCGTTCATGGCAGCCACGTTATCTGAATACTTTACCAATTCACTTTGGGTATAGCTTCAAGCGCTACTGTGTCTTCTAGAATGATGAACTGAATATCACTATATACATCAAATTACAACAAACTCTATACGAACACCTTAAAATATCTACGCCCTCACATCTCGTTGCGCGCTTTCTAATGACAGCTCGTGACGGCTGCATCCTTTTTTAGCGTTTCGGATAGACCGGCCATGTTGCGTCTTCTACAGCGAGTCCAGCTTCAGAAGCAACAGCATCTAGATCCACAATAGCAATAACTCGCAAAGCGTGTCCGTATGATTTGAGAGCAAGAGCGAGGTGTATTCAAAGTTTGCGTAAGCTCTTTCGGTCAGCGCTGTCGAAACTAATAAAGACCGCAAGGATGTCGACTGCTCTTTCACGAGCTGTGCCGATCCATTCAAAAAGTAATTCATTGAATAAATTTTGTCGATGCGCGGCCCATTCGAGATCCTCTCGCCTGTCGTATCAAGCACCTCGATGCTCCGATTGCCAGAGAGCAACTGCTCTAACCAAGAATAGTTACGATCCTCCCAATTCTTGTCGTCCACAATTACCGTACAAAGACCTTCATGATCTTCCACGGCCTTGAAAATATTCTGTAAATGAGGTGCCCAGTCCTGATATTTATCAAGGTCGCTCAAACTGATTTCCGTGAGTTCCGGATTGCCATTGATGGCTCGAACAAACGCCTTTGCAATCGGCGCTAATTTGTCATGAACAACACTCCATTGAAAATCGATTAAGAAACCCAATTTCTCGAAGTGACCCAGCTCGGCTGATCGATCCAAGAACGATACCAGCAGTCCCGCCCAGTTGTCTCAGTTCCTCCACATGAACCATTAAATGAGGTCTTTCGTCGAAATAGCGATAGATTCAAACGCACCCGGTGGAATATCTTCTGCGACAACTTCATACTCCAGAGCGTCTGCTTTGGTGGCGAAGGAAGTAGAATACATTCCTCGTTCAGGTAACCAATTGCGAGCTTTTCGAATACATTATCAAGCTGCAAGAGTCGCTCCAGATTCGTACAGCAAAAGGAAAAAGTCTTGATCACCAGCGATCCAAAACGAGCCAAATGAATATTGACGATTCTGAAGCGCATCGACAAATGCTGTTCCATCGTCTTGGAAGGCAAAACCACCAGAGAGCGCTAAATG
>BROJ01000378.1:0-10491 GCA_026008555.1 Fistulifera pelliculosa
CGAAAAGTAACGAGAAAATGGTCGAACTAATAACTGCTAGAGTAATCAATCCAAATAAAGCTATGGTCATTATTTACTACTCGTAAAAGGTGCTTACATTTTCTTCTTGACAATAGTTTCCAAGTGCACAATATCAGCTGCAAAGTTTCGAATGCCTTCTGCTAGCTTTTCCGTTGCCATCGGTTCCTCATTTAGCATCCAGCGAAACACCTTTTCATTGATTTCAATTTTCTCAATATCCGCAGAAGCAGCCTTGTTCGCGTCGAGACGTTTCGTCAACGGCTCTGTAGAGCTAGCCAATTCATCGAGCAACGCCGGAGAAATAGTGAGTCGATCACATCCTGCCAGCATCAAAATCTCATCCGCGTTACGGAAACTGGCCCCATGACGATCGTATTGAAATTGAATTTCTTGTAGTAATTGTAAATCTGGGTCACTGAGATCACACCGGGATCCTCTTCCGGCTTGAATCCGTCAACACCCAACTCTTTCTTGTGCCAATCCATGATCCGTCCCACAAACGGACTCACGAGCGTAATTCCTCCTTCCGCGCAGGCGACGGCTTGGGCCAAACTGAAAATCAAGGTGAGGTTGCAAGTAATGCCTTCCTTTTCGAGGACTTGCGCTGCCTGAATTCCTTCCCAGGTGGCGGCAATTTTAATCAAAATGCGTGATTTGTCCACTCCGGCTTCCTTGTACAATTCAATGATTTTGCGAGCTTTGGAAATTGTGGCGTCCGTATCAAACGACAAGCGAGCATCGACCTCGGTCGAGACGTATCCGGGTACAATTTTGAAATCTCCGTTCCAAAGTTGACAGCCACCTTGTCCTGGAATTGAAAGAGAGCGACGGAAAGAAAATGGGAGTGAGCAAGTTTGTAGAAAGTCGAATTGAATGCATGCATGACATGACGATGCTAAGTATGGTAGTACACAAAGAGACGCACCATGGCAAGAGCAAGGTCGCCTTTCGCATAGGCGACCGCTTCGTCAATGAGCTTTTCGTATTCGGGCATTTGAGCGGCCTTGTAGATCAAGGAAGGGTTCGTAGTCGCATCTTGAGGTTGCAGACGCTTGATCGCAGACACTTCGCCCGTGTCAGAGACAACAATGGTGTGTTCTTTGAGTTGTTCGAGCTGATTTTTGGTCATTTTGCTGCGCTAAATCAATCTGTATATTATGCTTATGAGACTGCTGCTGTTTGTTTAGTCTTTGTTTGTTTTGTAAGCAAAGATTTGAACGAATGCGGTCGTGTGTCGGAGGTGACGACTTTCTTCTCGACGACGAAAGAGAGGAAAAGAGGCATTTCGCGTGTCGAACGTGGTTCGATCGAGTTCGAATCGCGAATCCGAGATTCGGTTCGGCGTCGCGTAAACCGAATTTAGCTTCATTAAACCCGATCCGTCCTCTACTTTGTAATCAAGTGTATTGAGTACCTTTACATGTTCTCTGTCGAGCACTCCAAGAACAACAAGATCTCCAACGCTACTAACCTTGGTTCAACAACGCGTCTCCCTTGCCTTTTAATCAACCTATGGTGACAACCTTAGCTAGTAGCCTGTTCACCACAGCCCGGAAACACTTGTCGCACATTCACATTGATGCGATGCGATGATAGAAACTCTTCCACAAACACCATGTCTTCGACAGGGACCGGCGTCATGCCACACCAGCCGACTGGTTCCTGCGGACAAGCCGATTCTTCCACGGGAGGCAGACCTTCGTAGGGCAACAGACGCGCCATGGAATGATAATTGAGTCGCGAGGCACCTCCGAGAATCATGACATCCCCGGCGCGGACCAAAATCGGTACAGGCGTATCGTCTTTGGAAGCTCCGCCCAACAAAAGACAGCGGGACGCCCCATGCTCACACTCACAATGGGTTTGTCCACGGCCAACTCGCCATCGTCCCGATGACATCCCATGTTGGACTTATCATTGTAAAATTGACAATGGAAGCTGTAGCCGCAAACGAATATGTGTCACTGCTGTCGGGGCCAAGTGGAACGCAGTGCGAGCAAAATATGAGGCCAAATGAGCGAGTTCGGGTGCCATGGTGGAATTCATTTCGAGAGGATAGGTACGGGACGTCCAGTCGTAGTGATGCCCGAGTGTGGCCCAGGACAGTTTGTCGTAATTTCGGTAATGCGTGCGTTGCGTCGATTGCGTGGGTTTGGATTTCTCGTTTTGGCATTCGCTCTTTGCTTGAACAAATCCCATTGTGTTTCGTTGGTGCTATTGACCATTTCATGAGGTTTGGGCGGAACCAAATCAATATTCGTCCGATGAGGTGCTTCGCAATAGACCGACAGTGCTCGATACGACAGAAAGTGTTGCAAATCGGTCGAAAGCGCTTGTGGAGCATAGAGAAATCCTGGAAAGTCCCGCAAACCGTAAATTGGACCATGATAAACGTCACTGTCGTTATCGAGTGCTGGCATACGAATAATCCGAGGATCTTGTTTTCCAAAATCAATCATTTCTGCTAAATCGTCCCATCGATCGGGTTGATCGGGACGTCGGCGGAAACGCACATAAGCAGCCTTGAAGGCTGTCATTGGTATCGACGAGTCTTCTTTTGACATATCGCTGTGTGTATTAGTTGCATGCAATGACCGATACGTCTGTTGCATCGAATGTTTCGACACACTATCATCGTCGATTTTTTTTTTTGCAACGAGCAACAAAACGACGGATGGAGGCAAGGATGGAGGAATTTTCGTGGTCTGTCCGTGTCTCGTTCGAATTGAGCGGCAACGTCGGACAGGCGATGACGTCAGTCGCTCCTCCAACTCGATGAGACAATGTCTTCTTTTTCTTTCTCCTCTTGCATTTTCTCATTCGTTGCACTGCCACTGTTATTTTATTGCTTGTTTACTTTTGAAGGATCTTTTCCTCTCTAACGCACATCAAGCAACATGAGACTGCTCAACGTACTTCCATTCTTCTTGACCTTCGGAGCCGTCCAGCCATTCGCTCCTGCTGCCCGCTTCGGAGTAGTGTCGTCGACAACTCGACTGCATTCTCAACAAAGCAACAAGAACTATGAATTTGCCATTTTATTCGATTGCGACGGAGTCATTCTGGAAACAGAAGAATTGCATCGCATTGCCTACAATGAAGCCTTTCGAGAATTTGATCTCACGATTGACGGCATTCCTGTCCAGTGGTCGGTACGTTGAAAAGGTGGCTTGGTACGAATTCTTGACTATAGCTGCAGATAAGTCTCACCTATTATTCTTCACCTCAAAATAGACCGAATACTACGATGTTCTGCAAAACTCGATTGGCGGAGGAAAGCCGAAAATGTTCTTTCATTTCCGCAATACGACTCAAGCATTTCCCAACGTTGGAGACCAGCCTCCCCATCGACACTGGAAGCACAACAGGAACTAATAGATCGATTGCAGACATTTAAAAACAAAGTATATCAGCGAATTATGAAAGAACAAGCGGAACCGCGACCGGGTTTGTTGGACTTAATGGACGAAGCACTGGCGGATGATCGGATTGCTGTCGGAGTGTGTTCGGCGTCGACCAAGGAATCGGCAATTCAAACGTTGGATTACACTCTGGGACCCGAGCGTGTGGCCAAGTTGAATGTTTGTATATTGGGAGATGATGTTGCTGCGAAAAGCCCGATCCGTTGATTTACAATGTTGCTCGAGAAAAACTTGGAATTCAAGACCCAAACGTTTGCATTGTCATTGAAGATAGCCTCATTGGATTACGGGCAGCCAAAGGGGCAGGCATGAAATGTGTTATTACGTACACGTCAGGGACGGAGCAATGCGATTTTATGGAGAGGAGCTGACGCTATAGTTCCCGATTTGGGCAGTCGCAAGGTGACACTCGACTCCATTTTGGGTCCATTGCGGGAAAAGGGCTGGATGCGCAGATTATGGAAGACATTAGGGATCCAGTGACTGTTTCCGTATAAAGACTACCGGTAGAATGTTGAGCATGTGATTTTAAGATGTTACTCGAGAGAAACACCTTCTTTTAAAGTAGTGGATTATTTGTTATCCCACTTTGTTTCTTCAGATTTCTTTTAAACCTGTACCATTCCAAGGTCCATCAAAATGGTGAAGGCTCGCTCTTCAATGCACTCAATCGCCTTGTATTTGCTAGCTAGAATTTTCTCCTGTTCGGGAGCTTTTGGTTGCTGCCGAGCCTTTCGTAAAGCATCGAGTGCTTCCAATTTTGCCTTTTCAACTTGCCATGCCTTGGCTTGCGCTGCCAATCGATGGCTCAAAATACCACGTTGTCGTTTCTCCTCCGAACGTTTTCGTTTTGTCAAAGCAGACGCTTTTCTAAAACTAGACGAGATGCGAGCAAACTACGAGCATTCTTTTCCTCTTTGATCGGGTCACGAGAAGGAAGCACTGGTGCGACCTTTAGAGTCGGCTTGGGTCCCACGTCTTTGACAATTCTGGATCGGATCAGGGCTTCAAGAGCCAAGCGGGACGCTAGTAAACTACGAGCATTCTTTTCTTCTTTACTCGGATCACGAGAAGGACGCAGTGGTGCCTTTTTCGGTGTCGGCTTGGGTCCCACGTCTTTAACGACTCTAGATCGGAGCATCGTTTCCAAGGCCAATCGGGACGCTAGCAAACTACGAGCATTCTTTTCCTCTTTGATCGGATCACGAGAAGGAAGTTTTGGTAGAGTTTTCGGGGTCGGTTTAGGGCCGACGTCTCTGGAGGTTTTGGCTCGGACTTTTGCTTCAAGTGACAAGCGGTATGCTAGCAGGTTGCGTGCAGCTTCCTCCTGTTGAAGAATCGGCTTAAGAGGAGTCGCAATATCCGCGTTCGTCGCCGCCGTCGTTTCAGGCTTAACCGCTTTTCGTCTTTTCCAGGGCCACTCGCCTTCGCTTTTCCTTTCTTTTCTTTGCTTCGAGGGCCCAACGAGAAGTCCTTTCATTATTATTTGTGACCAACGATGGTGAGAACGCCGTCGCTGCCACCGTAATCAGAGAAAGTACAATCAATCGGCTCTTCATACTGCTTCTCTTTGTTATCAAGTGATGAATGAGATCAAAGATTACTTTGTTTTGGCGATGCTATGATGATGTTATACAAGGCTTATGACTTATGACGTACTTTCATCAAGCTTTCGGTTCGGTTTGATTGGTGTTTGGCGTTTGGCTTTGATTGATGATTGATTGGTGTCGACTTGAAGTTTCATTGCAATCAACAATTAGGAAAGGGTTCACATTCAGCATGGCCTAAAAAAAAAAACGCTCTCCTCAACAGAGTAGTCTGCTTTACTGTACAGAGTTTTGATACTGCGACACGATGTCGTTTCACACATATTCAACGTAAAGTGTACCAGAGCCAGAGAGTGACTCATTCGCGCCATGCTGGAAATTGGCAACACAATAAAGCTTCAACACTCAATTCAATGAAAATATTCACATTCCTTTACTTTGCGCCCTTTCGAGCCTGAAACAGCACATAATATTGCTATTATAACGAAACGATCCACAACTGAGAATGAGACTTCTTGCTACCTTATTCCTCGTCATTCCTTCCATCGCTGCGTGGTCCAACAGCAACGCCGACGTCACGCGTCGTGGCTTTCTCCAAACAAGTGCTGCTGCTGTCGCAGTCGTAGCTACCACGGCACCCGCGAATGCTGTCAATGTGGGAGGCAAAATTCAATTCGGTGACGAGTCCATCATGGTTCAGAAAGCACACGGGACATCGCCTGCTCCTGTGCAGTCGGATCTCCTGTATGGTGTCGACAATGAATTGGCCGATCGCATCTGCAATTACAACCGAAGGTTTGCAGAACTAGGGGATACTTTCAAAAAACAAGCTTCGAAGATACTGTACTGAATACACAAGGCCCCATTACATTTTACGATTCAGTCTCGGGAAAGCCACTTTTCGTTGCACCCATCAACCGATCCGCTGAAGATTTCGTGGAGGAATCGCGAAAACATGGTTGGCCCTCGTTTCGAGATGATGAAGTCGTTTGGGAAAATGTTCGCGTTCTGAGAAGTTCGGGAGAGACAGTATCCGTGGGTGGCACTCATCTTGGGCACAATCTTCCGGATAGTAAAGGAAACCGATATTGCATCAACCTCGTTAGTATTGCTGGCAAGCCGGTGGGATCTGCTTAGACTGTATGATCGGTTGATGCTAGAAGCCGCTATGAAGTACATCAATCGAGGCTCTATATTAGATTAATCGACTCTCTAGAAAAGTATAATAGTATGATTCAAGATAATCATCTGAGCAGTTTGCGAGTGCGTCACAGTTGCTGCCTTAGCTGCTAGCGTTTCAATTTCGTTGTGATTTCGAGCTTTTCAGGGTAGGTCATGAAGGACCCAGCTGGTCTAGATAAGATCTACGCTTCGTGGGATCGGGCATATTGTAAGGTGAGGATTGGTAGCGAGGTTGAGGAGGTTCTGGTGAATATGGCCAAGGGTCCGGGAAGCCGTGCTAGTGTCCTCTGGTTGAAACGACGCATATGTCGACTCATCTTCGCGAGATCGCTGCATAGCTGGCCTGGATTGTTCGAGGAAGACTTCCCCAGTTGTGCGATTGGAGTGTCAGGACTAAACGAAAAGACTCAGGCTTTGGAAAAGGTCGAACACCTGGCTTTATCTCGGGTGGTACGATCTCCGTTCTGGGCCCTGTTGAAAAGGTCGGTGCAATCTGGTCAAGTAAAGAAGGGTCGCCTTTGGCTGCAAATGAAAGTGCATCTGATCTGAACAATTGGGTGCGCGGAGGAGCCACAGGTTCAGAAGCACTGGGCGTGACACGTGGTGGTTCCGGATATGTTGGAGCTTCGTAACGTAACTCCTGCTGGTTGCTAGCTGGTGGAACTCTGGACGTTTCTTTCGTCATGGTTCTGAGTGACTCCTCGTAGGATTGGATCATCGACCGTTCAAAAGGAACAGCTTGTGGAGCGTAAGAGATCTCATCAGGTCCAGCTATTGGCCCAGTGTTTGCTGGGCCACCAGCCGGTATGGGTGGATAAGCATTATTTGAGGCACTACACCTGGGTCTGGTGTTTGCCTAAAAGATACTGGTCGCAGATCGGATCGGATCGAACCACCTGACGAAAGTGTTCCTGTGCTCATCGCTTGTCCAAACGATCCTTGTTGCAGATTGGGTTGGGGCGAATTGTTAGGTCGTGTCCTTGAGCTTACAGTTTGATCCGAGATCGCTGGTTGTGAGTTGGGTCTGTTTGATCTTGGCGGTGGTGGTTGCAAAATCGGTGTAGGTGGATTGAATGACGGTGGTAACCGTCCATCTGGGCTCATTGGCTGTCTAGAGTTCACGGGTGCTATGTTCGGTCGAGGTGGCAGCGCTACCGGTCGGATTTGTTGCCTAAAAAATCTGGCGGCCTGTTCTGTGGATACGACCCATTTACAGACCATTCTCTGCCATTCACTGGTTGTCTAGGTACATTGTCTGGTGGAATACTCGGTCGTAACGTCCCCGGTAAATATGATTCCCCGTTTGACGCTCGAATATCGCCGTTCGTTTGACCGAATTGGAACGACTTGGCCGCCACAATGTTAGATACTGTCGGTGCATCTCTCGGATTCGGGTGGTATCCGCGATTTTCGATACGCCTCGGCTTCTAAAGAAAACATGTTGTGTAGATATGTAATAAAACAACTGAGCCCAATAACAAACAGCAAGAGTGCAGCTTCACTTGGGCCGTGCTTTTCCTCTAGCCCTGTTAATAAGCCTTTATCCTGTATCCATTCTTGTAAAATACCCATGCAAAGCAGATCTGGAAATCGATTCGTTGATAGTGAGATCTGAACTCTACTCAGCACGGCATCGATGTGCGGTGTACGTACCATGGCCACTCTTCCGTTCCAGGCCTCCGCGTTCACGTCGAACCCGTACGGCGCTTTGTTCGCTCCGTTCAAGTTCCACCTTTTCCCGTCCGATTTACTGAATTTCTTTGGTTCCTTTCCTTCGGGTGGTTGAGATCGGATTGGTGGAGGGGTTGGTTTTCTAGCCATTCACGAGGGACTTGAATCTTCACATTTTGTTCAAAGGGTAACATGCAGAATTGAAAACTCACAAAAAGTAGCATTAGGCAGACGACCTCCAGTGAAACGTTACTGGCAAGATCGCCCTCTGTGATTGATTGGAATACTCCTTTTCCTGGACCCATTCCTGTAAAAAGATCCACACGAAAGATACCTGCGGCAGTTGCAGAGGAACGAAAACAGTGTGAGACTTGGGCGTTTCAACCTTACGGCAGCAACCCGTGGCTCAGCTAGATTACTCGGACTCACTTGTGCGATACGACCATTCCATAGTTCAGCATTTTGTCAAAACCAAAGGGAGATTTCCTGGCTCGTTGATATTCCAATCGATCGGCTTTTCTACAATTGATTTGAGAAACTCGAATAATTCAGACTCTGGCCCTCAGATTCTCCGGAAGCCCTGAGAGATGTGATCCTTCTCGGTATAATCATCGATATAGGCCGCGTAAAGGCGAAAGCCGACCCGTTTGCTGTTATAAAGATGCTTAGGACAAAGTAGCGGCAGTGCATCTTGTCTGCCGACAATTGCGCACTCGTGCGAAAGATCCTCTCGTTTACGGGCGCTTCAGATCGAATTAGAGCAACCGGATTCTCTATAGCATAAATATCTTCAATGTTTTGTCGTGATAGACCATCAAGTAAGGATTGTGAAGCATTATTTGTGTGAATAATGATGTCATGCAAGTAACCGCAGTTCAGAGGATGACGTAGACGTATCCGTCTTGATGGCATCGCTTCGTTGCGTTGTTGTTGGGGTGCGTGCTTCGTCTGCGTGCTCGCGCAGCGGTATTGCGTCACATTATTTACTTGATTCCGACCGGTACTGGTCCGTACCGACCATTGGGAAAGCCTGAGCCTTACCTGGTACCGGTCTGGTTCTTGTAAACTCGAACGAACCCTAGTTAGTCGACGCCGTAGCTTGAACTTTGGGGATTGATGTCATATTCCAAAGTGGGATGTATCGAATATCGACCTAGTACGTTAGATCATTATGCAATACAATCAAAGGATTTCAAATATCGTGAGAGGCTGCCGCGAAAGCCACTTCCATTCCTTTCTTTTTTCGTACGATGGTTGCCATGCAAAATCGCAAAGCTAACGTGCGTGGTTGATTTTATTACTGGTCACTTGTTTCTGCGCAAGTAGATAGGAATCCGAGACAAGACGAAAAGCGCACTATGAAAAGCACGTGGTCAGGTTACTTTCACTTTTCTGAACGATGTTGCGTTCCCACTTTTGCTTACCGGTTAGCACCGCCAGCCGCCTGGCGTTTTCTTGAGATAATGCGGAGAGATAAGCAAATTAAACAGATGAGATAAAATAAAATAAATATAACTAGATTAACGTCCTATCCCTGCGCCGGGTACTGATCGATATACGAAACAGTCGCCTTTGCCGATTCGGACGTTCTGCCGTGACAGAAGTATATTAGGGTTGGAGTGTGCGATGAAAATAATGTGTTTTTGGAGCGGTGTGTGTGGGTAGTGTCGATGGTAATTGTCAATGGTGGTTGTTGGAGGAGGTGATGAAATATTGTCGGATTGTGGTTTGGATGAGGGCCGGCGGTTTTTCCAGCTGACTTATGACTTCTTGATATTTGCTCGGTGGTTCGATATCCAAGCAATTAAATTGTCGGTCTTGTGGAAAAGTCGCGATTCGAGTGGGATGTGGAATGGGTATTTTAGTGTGCATCGCGATGCGAAAAGAGTAAAGGTCTCTGATTTGTGTTTGAGCCGCTTCCGGGCTTGTTTTTCAGATGCTGTTAATTGCTGTTCGGTGAGGAGTGTTGACCGGATCTTCCAAGCAGTGTGTATTTCTTGAAGAAGAATTTTGTCAGTGTGGCGCTCCATGTCTGGCCGTTGTGAAAGTGGCTGTGTTCGCCTTCGTCTTCGTAATGTTGTCTATGAGAGTGCGCCACTGGTTGGGAGGCATCCTCGGAGGAGGAGATGTAGATGTTCGGATGGATTGGGCGAAGTAGGACTTTCCTGTTTCTTGCATCCAATTGGTGATATCTTGGACGATTGCTTCGAAAGGTGTCGGGGTGGATTCTGTGTTCAATAAAGCGGTGAGTTTGATTTTAAAATCGACACGCCAATTAGCGAGGGCTGGGCATTTCATTGTGTGGTCGAATGTTTCTTGAGAACACGAACAATGGGGGGCATTTGGGTGAATGTTTGTCGTTCGCGATGCATCGTTGTGGAGTGACTGGGTAGGCAACCAATCGTACAGGGCCTTCGTGACAAACATTGTTTGTGGGTAATCTGTTGCGGCAGTTGTGTATGCTTTCCAGTTAATGTCGTTGTTGATGTTGTCGGTGATTCCGAGCTTTGAGGATGAGGTTGGTTACTGCGCTTTCCTGCAGCGGCGGTTCAAGTTGGCGTGGGTACTTGCTGGTGATCCACTTGCCGCCCAAGAGTAAATGGGTGGTAAAGGTAGTGATTGCCGGGCTTTATTGATGAATGTGTCGA